>JASDQU010438453.1:23078-38646 GCA_032191745.1 Picea mariana
CTAACTGATTGTCATGTAAGTGATTAATAAAATATTAACACCAAATAAATGAAGCTCAACCGTTTATTTGTTAATCAATAATAAAATTTAATATATTCTTTTAAGGATTTTTTTCATCTTATCAACCTTTCGACGTTTATCAGCCACAATTATGTGGTTGTGCTAGTTTATTAACAATAACAGATCCACATGGTTAATGAAACCATGACTGTTTAAGAACAATGAGAACCTATGCATAGACGTGAAGGCATATAACCACCATGCAAATAAAATAATGATAATTTCTTTGTAAATAAAAGAAAGGTAGCTCTGTCTGAGCATACCCTAGGTAATGAATTGTGAATGAAGTTTATGAACAAACACATCAGTAACTTTGGTAGGTAAGTATCATATCTCTCTGAAAAAATCATAATCGATTTGGAAAACATGTTTCTCCCTGGACAATGTTTGGCATAGAGTTGGCATGAGTGTGAGCTCGAGTCAAACCCTCTGCATTCAACATAGAAAGGGTTGGTTACATTTTGATACGAAAATCAAAATGGAAATATGTTGTAGAGTCTAAGCTCGTTACCTGGAACGTGGATATCAAACCCTTGAAAGGTTTTCAACCTCTCCTTGGTGTTAATGATAAAAGACTCATGTACAATACTGACAAAGTATTTACATTAATAAACCATTTAGAAAGCAGTTAAATATATTAATAGATAAACAGTAAGCTTGAAAGGGTTGCAAAACTCTTACCTTGCCAACGCTTTTGTAGAAGAATTATGGCATTACTTTAACGTTTGGTAACTCGTTTGGGAGAGACTTCGAACCAAGTAGAACCATTCATTGCACCATTAGTGTGAGTTTAAGAGGTTAGTAATAATAAGTTGATAATCAGAGCATCTGAGTGGGCCCAATGGTTAAGAACATGTGTTATCTTCAGGGAGGTCACAGGTTCAAAACCTGTGGGGGTAGGGATGCTTATATTGGCCCGTTGTGACAAGGCTAGAAGGGTAGATGACCCCTGGGATAGAGGTTCACTTCGGTGGGCCTCAGGACATCTTGTCCCCTACTGAGTCACAAGTTATTGGTATATCTGGCTTGCGGGCTGTTGGATATACTCTTAGGAGATTGTTCACATGGCTAAAAATAAATAAAATAATAAGTTGATAATCTCTGAGATAAAAAAATACAAAATTAAGAATAAAAACCCCATGATACAATACAAGCAAAGTTTGACTTGGAATCTCCATGACTGTAACCTAAGAAACTAATGTAGGGGAGGGAAGCGTAGCTAACGCTTTGTGTTCTACTTCCAAATGGATTTGTAGGGAGAATAATGAATTTTAACACAACCCAAGTGATTATCGAAGGCGTTCAAGTGTTAATGGAAGGTAGGTTATAATTAATGGCGCCAATCTCCAAGGATGAGTGAACTGAAGATAACCTCACTTGGAATTAATTAAGTTGTTGATAAATCCTTTGCACACTAGTCGCATGCATTGCCACAAAGAGAGGGTAGGTTAGTCGGATGATATGCCATTGATATTCCATGGATTTTCTAAGCCACCATGTCTCATGTACAGTTGGAACAAATACTTTAGGTATCGATCCACTTCTTTTATGGTTTGTTAACTTTGTGATGGAAGTTTTGCTATGTTTAAAGTTTTGTTGTTTGTGGAAACAAACTACTATGTAATAAAGGTTAATAGAATTGCAAAGAAATTCAATAGGAATATACATAGTTCCTATTAGTATTATTATTAGTAAATGGAAAAAGATTACAATAGTTACCTAGATATTCAAGACATCATAAGATAGAGAGTTGTATATATGTTAGGATTGAAACTAAAATAATAGATAGATAAATATATGAAGTTAGTTAGTAGACCAAGATATAAATGTTAAGGGTCGAAGACAAGGATTTTCATACAGAAGTATAGTCTATAGGTAGTAGGAACTAAGAAAACATATTATAAGTATTTCCTCGTTGTTATAACAGGTTAAATTAGAAATTACCTGGCAAACTTTTCCATTGATGAACAGTGGTTTCAATATCAAAAAATTTGATGGGATGAGAATTGTTCTTGAATATCCAGATCTTGATTTTCCTACTTGTCGCAAAGAAGGTTAAGAAAAATTAATGAGTAGTATGAGTTCGTAAAATATATAAACCAAATCTAACGAGTGTAACAACATTAATTACATGACTCCCATGAAAACAAGAAACAATATTATTAAAAAAAAATATGGGTGTTTGGTGATGTTATAGGAGTCCCTTCTCTATTATACAGTCTCTCGATGACCTCCCCTTATCAGTGTCGGTTTCTTTCCAGTAACTACCAAGTTGTAGCCCTCTATTGCTCCTGTTTGGATCTCAGTTTTCTCTAGTTCAGGGTGATCATCAATAAGTTGGAAGATCTTCCTATATTCTTCAAGAAAAGCCCTCAACTTTCTACTCTCCTTCAATATGTGCCAATTAACACCTTTGTTCACTAAGCTCTAAACCTATGAACTCATTGCTCGCCCTTTCTCATAGTATTCACTACATGTTTTGTTCTTCTGAAGCCACTCTCAATGACTAACTATTCTCTCTCATGTGTGCTAATCTTTCTTGCATGTGTGCACACCCTAATAGTCTTCATGTATATCTCTCTTCATGTTGGTTTTCTAGTCTAGTGGTGTCTTTCCACCTTGGGCCTCTTCTTCCTCCAATCTTCTTGGGATTCCCATCGCTTCCTACAAATTGCACCTGTTGCTTGCAGTCTCATTTTTGAAGGGAAAATCCATGGTGTCCTCTACGTCAAGTCACTTCTTTTGACCCTTGCCTTCTTGAAGAGACCAACCCGATAATAATTATTAACTGCCTCAACTATCGATCTGGCCTCCATAAGTGGTCACAGGATTTCCTGAAGATATGGATACGATGGTAGGTGTATGTTTATTCCTTGCAAGCATAATATGGTGTGTTAAACAAGCTTCATGTTTTCTTCATAAAATGCCTCAATTTCACCTCACCAACCACTCAATTAGTTCCTCCTTCATTAATTCCTACTTGTGTATCATGGCTATTACTTTCAAGTTCGTTCCCTCTCAGTCGGTTGTTTGGTGTTTTCATTAATTAAAACACAATTACATGCTTCATAATTAGATCATATGATTTCTTAAGCATAATTATAGTCTTGGGGGGAAACAGGGTGTTACAGAACTAGGTCACCAACTTGAAAGTCTTTTTCACCAACATATTTCTTATCAAACCATCGTTTTATGGTCTATTGATGAGCATCAAAATTTGTTTTGGCTTTGGCTTGGTCTTCTTCCAATTTAACCAAGGTGTTTATTATTTTTTGGATGGCAAGACATTCCCTCCGGCGTGATTACTATGTGAGTTAGAGGGAAGGTAGGAACAATGTTCGAAGGAAGGATGGCGTCATTCTCGTAAACGAGAAAGTATTGGGAGGTTCCTCTGGATTCTTTCGGAGTGACCCTATCTTCCCAAAGAACATTCGATAGAGCGTTATGCCAATTTCTTTGTTGATCTACTATGGTTCACTTCAGGATATAGATTGGGTTCTTATTAGTGGACTCAACTATTCCATTCCCTTGGGGGTAATAATTATATGCATATTTAAAAATAATTCCTTTCTATAAAGCAAACTCTGTCAGTTTTAAAGAAGAGAATTAAATAGCAATATCAAAAACAAGGGTAGTAGGCACTCCAAACCTAGTAATGATGTGTTGTTCCTAAAAATTAGTCACCACTTCTTCATTTATCTCAGTTAACGATATGGATTTCATCCATCATGTGAAATAATCAATGGCTGTGAGAATGTACATGTGTTGTTTGGATGAATGAGGGATGATCTCACCAACGATGTCTAAACCCCATTGTTCAAATGGTTCTTCAACAGCTACAATTTGGAGCGGAACAGAGGATGTACCCTCTCTTTCAATGAATTTCTAGCAAATATCACAGTTGTGAGAGTAAGCATGGGCATCTTTAAACACCATAGGAAAATTGATACAGGTGGATATACCCACCTTTTCCAACTAGCTCCTCTTATCAATTTTTAGTACAACACGTTTTTTTGTACTTATTTGTAATTGTAGGTTCTACACTTCCGGAGTTGTCTGAAGCTCTACACATCTTCTTGGTGGATACCGGTGGCCTCCCACCTAATCCAACTGGCTTATTTTGTATGTTTTCATGTCAGCACATCTTGTTTTACTTCTAGGGTTGTTTTGGGGCCCTCTACAGTGTTTTTTGACTCGCCACAGTCAAACTATAGACAGAGTTAAAGTTTGATGGTGTAATGTGTAGTTCTCAAAAATACCTTTACAACAGGATATCATGCGCCTATAACGAAGATCGTATGCAAAAGTTACGACCGTGGGAAGTTAATCTACTAACTTAACCAAATGGGTCCCATGTGAATTTTGGCATTTCATATCCCAGGGTTAGGTTTTTGGACGTCTAGGGTTTTGGCATTCTTGTTTATCATAAAAAGGCCTTCAGAGCCTCATTGTAACTATCTTATTATGAATGAGTGTATCCATCGCATCTCTTCTCAGAGATAAAGTTGTCACCATTCTAGTGAGTCTTGCACTCTGTATTTTTACAGTCTCTTTACAATTCTTTCATTAATAGAAATCAAGTAGTGTTGTATTTCTCTATTTCTGGCAATTTTCATGAGTGTTTCATTGTAATATATCGGCTTTCATTTCGTTCTAAAAATAATCTGGATCAATGGTATCAGAGCAGACTGCTCTTGATCATTTTTCATTGCATGTCCCCGACGAGGCCTGAGTAGAGCTAGTTGGGTCTCGAGTTTGTCTCTCTTGAGGAAAATCACTCTCGCACACCCAAGAAATCCTTGATGGCAGCAAAAAAGAAAGACAGTGGAGTAGAAGATTCTATTAACCTATTGCTTGAGCAAGATCTCATGCGATAGAGGGATGAAATGATGGAGAATTTTGCACGCATTCTTCAACGTTTGTCGATAGCAACAAGCACATCTTCATCAAGCGACCATTTTAGAGGAACCTCCCCCTTCAAGGTACAAGTTAATTTTGATATTCCCATATTTCAAGGTTAGATAGATGCGGATGCCCTAGAAAAATGGTTAAATCTATTATAAGGTTATTTCTCTGTTCAATTTTTTTTCGATGGGGAAAAGATCATCTATGCACTCCTTGAGGCTCTCCACCATGTCAAACATTGATGGGAAACTTACTGGGAGAAAAGTTCCATAAAGGAATCTAGAATATATGTGGTCGATCTCACTTGGGATTTTTTTTTGGATGCGGTCAAAGAACAATATTATCATGTTGATAACTATGAATAACAGTACATGAGATGGACCACACTGTGGCAAGAGAAGAGCTGAAAAGTGTTGGAGTTCACAAATACTTTCCATACCTTGTGCACCAAGTTGGGTATCAAATACTCTGAGCGGAATCTATTTTTGAAATACCATGGGGCTCTGCATAGGTACATCCAAACCGAAATGGATTTCCTAAACATCTCATCATTGGGAGTTTCCTATCGATATGTTGTCAAAATCGAGCAGAAATTTAGGCACCAGAACAAATGGGAATTTGGGTCTGCAAATATGCCACAACCAAAGAATGGTAAAGACGACCCTAACCAACAACCTCTAGACAACCAATCCAAGACACGGTAAAAAAAGGGTAAATGGAAGATGAATAATGACACTAGGAAGTGGTGTGACCTCCACAAAATCCCCTGGAAAAACATTGATGAATGTTGCTCGAAACATTCATTGGTGGTCGAGGTCAAAGACATGGAGCCAAACCCTGATCTAGAATCTGATCCAGAAAATATTGAAAATAGACAGATCATCGACGCAGACCCCACTGCTATTGTTGTGACCACAAAAATTCAACCAGAAGAATTAGTAGATCATGAAGAGGGGGAGCACATCTTCCATTCATAGATGTGGGTGAAGGGGAACTCGTTTCATTTCATTGTTGATAATGGCAGCTAGAAGAACCTCATCTAAGCTAAGGTCGTCAATAGTTGGGGTTGTCGACATCACCACACCCGCAACCCTACAACATCAGGTGGCTTCACCAGGGACGAGATCTCTGTGTCAGCCAGCAGTGTCGCTTGTCCTATGGAATCCAACCCTTCAAGGATGAGGTAGTGTGTGGTGTTTCCCCTCTTGATGTATGTGATGTTGTTTTGGGAAAACCATCTATGTGGAGATGTCATGTTTTCTATAATTCTATACCCCGTAGTGTCATTATTACTCTGGGAGGTCAACTCTATAGGATAGCAAAGGTAGTTCCGACTACTGCTCCACCAAAATAGTGTCACAAGGTAATCTCTCATACTACAAAATCCATCCTCTTCATAGTCTATTTAAAGGATACACATAAGACCATTACAACCATTGTAGCCTAAACACCTTCTATCCAACAAAAACATATTGTTTCTTCACCTACAATTGTTCCTACACAATGCCCTATCAAACTTAGAGACAACATATGGGTGGAGCATATTCAACCCTGCCAGCAACAAGTGTGTGACAGTATTCCACAGATGAAGTAGCACAACTTCTCCAATAAAGCACGCATCTCAACAAGATTCAGATTCAAAAAATGCTTTCCCCTCTTCCCTAAGCATGCAACACAATAGAGACCATTACTTCTTAAGGGGGCAGGATTGATCCAAGTGGATATTGGTGGCCACCCACATGTTCCAACTGGCTCCTCTTGTTGGTTTTTAGTACAACATGTTCTTCTATACTTCTTTGTAATTGTGGGTTATACACTTCTGAGGCTGTCTGAAGCTCTACACATCTTCCAGGTGGATATTGGTGGCCTCCCACCTAATCCAACTATCTTATTTTGTATGTTTTCATGTCAACACATCTTGTTGTACTTCCAGGTCCATTTTGGGGCCCTAAACAATTTTTTTTTACTCGCCACAGTCAAACTATATATGGAGTCGATTTTTTTACAATGTAATGCATAGTTCTCGAAAAGACCTTTCCAATGTGCTATCACGCACCTAAAACGGAGATTGTATGCAAAAGTTACGACCCTGGGAAGTTAATGTACTAACTTACCCAAACGGGGCCCACATGACTTTTGGTGTTCCATCTCCTAGGGTTAGGTTTTTGTATGTCTAGGGTTTTTTAATTCATGTTTATCATAAAAAGACCTTCAAAGCCTCATTTTAATTATCTTCAAGTGAATGAGCGTAGTCATACCGTCTCTCAGAATTTTGTGAGTTGTATCTTCTCCTGCAAAATGTCCTCCAGCTATTAACCATAAAGTTCCTTGAGGACTTTTTCGAAATCTTGTTTCTCCAGGCATCTGAGGTGAACTCCATCATAGTTTCTTCTGAAAACGATTCCATGGACCAACTGATATTATGCAGATTCTAATCTTAGCACTCTTTTTTGTTTAGCATTAAGGTGTTTGAGAGAGGTTCCATGCTATAGATACTACTTGAGATCATTGTACCATGAATTATCTACTGTTGGTACATAGGAAGGTTGTTGTGCTACAATATCGGTTCTTCTTGTCATATTTCTTTCATTTATTTTTTTGAATCTCTAGCTTTAGTAACTAATTTGCAAAGGCCTTGACCTTTGATGATAGTCGTGATTTTAAATTCCAAGTCATATTCTTGCAAGGTCGTCATCCAATTTCCTCATCTTTTCCAATCTCCTTATGTACAAATAGATATCTTACAACCGGTTGAGGAACGATTACCTTGGTATGGTTCTTTAACATGTAAGGTCTGAACTATTTGATGGCTTTGTGAACAAAAAATTATTGCTTGTCCACTATTGGGTAGTTAAGTTCAGCACCTTAAAGACTTGTGCTCATGAATTATATGGGGCATACATTCCCTTACTAATCCCTTTGGGTGAGCACCATTGCAAGAGAATGATCAGAGGCAAATGTGTACAACAAGAAATCCTTTAAGAAGACTAGACTAGAAGCTTTAAATTTTCTTAAAGATTCCTTCTCAACAGACGTACACTTGAATTATTTGTCTTTCTTAATCATTTGTTCAAGGCATTTGACTATCTTAGCAAAGTCAAACACAAATCTCTATAAAAAATTATCTTTCCAAAAATGATTGCATTGATTTCGTGTTGTTCAGCAATGGGATATGCATGATAGATTTAGTGTGTTTTGGATCGATAGAGATCCCAGCTTTAGAAATTATATGTCCCATAAATTGTCCTTCTGAAAAAGAAAAGATGCTCTTCTTGGGATTAAAAGAGATATCATACTTCCTGCATCTTTCAAAAATATATTTCAGGTGGTGTGGGTGTTCAACTATTTCCTTGGACTGCACTGTGACATGATCAAGGTATATCATCACACTTTGAGCAATCAAACCCTTGAATTCTATGTCCATTTCCCATTGGAAAGTTGTTCCTGCATTGATCAAGACAAAGGGCATCCTTCTATACATGAATGTTCCCCACTTAGCTCCAAAAATGGTCTTTAGTCAATCGAGTTATGCTACGAGAACCTGATTGTATCTAGAAAACCCATATAATGGAGAAAACATATGTGAACCAGATAGGAGCTGAAGTATTTGTTCCATAGGGGAAATGTGATAGTTATCTTTGTCAAAGACTTTTTCTGAACCTAATATCCCTTGAATTCTTTCTCACATGTACTAGATTTGACACCCAGGTAGAATTTTGAACTCAAGAGTGGGATGTATCTTCCTAAGTTTTTGATGAAAAGGTTTGACATCCTATTTAATGGGAATAAAATATTGAATGATGCGAGTGTCATACTTTTTTAGGTCAGGTCCTCGTGCGTCCATGCAAACACATCCTAATATTTCTTGAATAACTACATGAAAGTATGCTTCTCTGCTTCTGAATAACAAGTGTCTAATTAATGAACTTTGGTTTTCAGTTAGGTTCGGAAAAACCATAGTTTTGTTTATAGATTGTCAATGTTTTGAATCCATATCAAGATCCATCTTCAGGACAAGAAGCTTGGGTTATGATTTAAGAGAGACGCTACCTATAAATTCTAAATGTATAAGTTTTTTAGAAAATCTAAGTTAGCGGCTCTCTTTTTAATTTTAACCCGGAGCTTTTCAAGATCATGAACTCTGTCCAGAGTTTTCCTTCCATACAGGAAAATAATATGTTCAATAAGATTTCTGTGGATACGAAACTTCGATAATCTATAAACAAAATTGTGGTTTTTTCGAACCTAACTGAAAACCCTCACCACATAAATCTTATTGAACAGATTATTTTCATGTACAGAAGGAAAACTCTGGACGAAATTCATGATCTTGAAAAGCTCCGAGTTAAAATTAAAAAGAGAGCTGCTAACTTAGATTTTCTAAAAAACTTATACATTTAGAATTTATAGGTAGCGTCTCTCTTAAATCATAACCCAGGCTTCTTGTCCTAAATATGGATCCTGATATGGATCTGAAACATCGACAATATATAAACAAAACTGTGGTTTTTTCGAACCTAACTGAAAACCCTCACCGCAGAAATCTTATTGAACTTTGGTTTCTTGAGAGTGCCTATATTTACCAAGGAATGCATCATAGTCTTCTATTGAGAGGTCATGGGTTTCAAAGTATCAAGAATGAGGTCTATCTACTAAGGCAGAGCACAAATGTCATACAAATAAATGCTTGCTTTGGTTTTCTTCAGATCTTCGATGACGTTGTATTCTAAGGAGTGACTTTATTATATGTTTGGGGTTTTGTTTGATTGTGAAGTGTTGGGGGTATTAATAACCTATGAAGGATTACTTGGCTTCTATGAAATTGTGTGAGGACTTATCTTTCTAGGAGCAGGGGTAGTTTTAGAAGCTAGAGGATTGTTCATTACTTCCATTTTACTACATAAGTTGTAATCTTTGGGAGCAACATTCGTGATTTGGGTGTCTCCTACAGAAATTTATTCAACCTCTTTATTGTCAGAGTCTAAACACCAATCCCATAAAAACATCGCAGATTCTTCCATGGTGTTCGTTCCTTAGTGTCTTATTCCTTTTTTGTTTCTTGGGTTTGGTCGTCAGCAGTTACCTACTGATCCAATAATTGATTGATGACCAAGGTCATGGAATTAATCCATTAAGGATAGGTCTTTTTGGAATGGTTTATCTAGTGATAGGAACAAAAAATGTCCATACCAAATTCATTGAGGTTTAACATGAGACCAAGGGCCTCTAGTGGCTTAGGTGGGTTATCAGTCTTTTTAAGAATAGGACAAACAATTTATGTTTAGACGCTCCTTCATCAGCGCTCTTCTTGATATCTACCACTTTGTTGGACTACTTTTTTACAATCTTGACTACGCTATCTAATTCCTTGGGTTCCTTTTCATGTGGCTTAGTCAGGAGTAGAGTTTTTTTTCCGGCTGATTTGGTTTCCTCGGTTGTGGGATGGTTGCCTAAAGAGAGCATTTCCTTCTCGGCCTGCTTGGCTTATTCAAATTTCAATTAGAGTAGGTCTTCCAGCTCATTTGAAAAACATGCCTATGGAGGGGTAAAGTGTTGAAGTATAATGTTCTACTGTTAAGGCTTCAACAAGGGCAGCATCAATAGGGAACTTGTTCATGATGGTAGTAAAACATTGATTGAAATCATTCACCTTCTTCTTCTTCTCCACTTTAAGAGCTATTGGTTCCTTGCACAGGGTTGCAGGGATTTTCTAATCCATGAACTTACCGAGGAAGGATTTCTCGAAATTATCCCAGATAGTTATAGATCCAACCAAGATATTATAGTACCATGTGGAAGCCTTGCTCTCAAAGGTATAAACAAAAATCCTATAGGCCACATCTTCGTGTCAGACATCAAGGAGTCAGATTTCCAAATAGAAATTTTTAATGTGATCTTTCGGGGAACACACTTTGTCCATATCAAACTTAGTAAGAAATATTTTTGGATGTTTATGTAGGTCATGCATTAGTTCAGGTAGATTTAAAGCTCCATGAGACATCCATGCTAGGATGACGTTTTGATTTCCAACCATGTCATCTTCTTTAGATTCAGAGTGCTCAAATTTAGAATGATGTTCAAAACTAGGAGTGGTGGGACATGGAGGAGTAGGAGGAATTTGGTCCAAAGGCTAAGGTATTTCTTATAAGTAAACATCAACCAAGTGCTCGACAAAGTTGAAAAGAACATTGGATTGATCGGAAGCATCAGCAGGGTACTTGTTTAACATGGTAGTAAAAATTTTATTGAAATCCTTCACCTTCTCCTTCTTCTCCATTTTAAGAGCTATCAGTTTCATCAACAGGGTTGCAGGGGTTTTATCATCCCTAAACTTACCAAGGAAGGATTTCTCAAAATTATCCCAGCTATTTGTAGATCCAACCAAGAAATTATAGTACCATGTGGAAGCCTTATTCTTGAAGGTATAAATGAAAATCCTACAGACCACATCTTCATGTTGGACATTAAGGGCATAAAGTGAGGAGGAATACATTTTGACACCAATATCCTCAGTTGTCGCCTGAGAATTATCAATCACTGGGATCGACGGTCCAACTAATCCATTGGGACTAGCATGCACAAAGGACAACTAATCAATCATCACGATTTTCCCTTCATGAGAAAAACATAAAGTACGAAAAATAGATGATATGACTACAGTCATAGCATAAGTCTAGTTATGCCCTGGCAATAATTTATAGTCAATGGGTGCATCAACCACCTCGGCATCCACCTCCACTGTCTTTCCACCTAACTCGACCAGAAAGGTAGGAAGAATACCGTGGGGATGAAAAGAACAACCATCAAATGCAGTCAACATAGTCGGAGATTGAGAGAGGGTTGGAGAACCAATGGATTTCCAACAGGTTAGGGACATCATGCAGGTTGCATTCCTTCATCAATAAAAGTACGTTTGATGGCATACTTTGAGTAATCCACATGAATTTGAAAGGCCACATGGTAAGGAAAGTGAGGCTTCACAACTGTGATTTAAAAATTGATAACATTAGAGCCACACAGGTCTAGAGCTCCTAAAGCAAATAAGAAGGCATTCCTCTATGAAGGACATGTCTGGAGCACCTCCAAAGCCGACATTGCACAAGGTATTTAACCCATATCCTAGAAAATGGAGTAGTTATTGGCAGCTCTAGCATTAGGGTTGTGGGTAGATCATTTTAGTACTCCATTCGAAATATGAGGCAAAGGCTCTGGATTTTCGATCTGCAAAGGAGTTTCTAGAGGAGGGGGAGACTCTAGACCTGGAACAACTTGTGAAGAATTTTAATAGCGATACTGAGTGGATACATTAATATGAGACTTAACCATATTTACACATAGATGGTCGCCTTCATGCGTCGGGGGGTTTTGATTCCCACTCGTTGCGTTTTTGGCATTAGAGGAGATTGAGGCCATGTGTTGATTATGCGGAAAAGGATTAGTCAACACAACGGGCGGTTGATATAAGAGCCCCACAGCTTCATCGAGTTTGGGGCACAAGTGGGTAAGGTGATCATCAGTACAAATCTAGCAAGGAAACTTCACCTTCCACTTCTCTTTCTTTCCCCCACCATCATTAAACTTAATATATCATTATTATCATTTTCCTTGGTTTTATTATCATTATTATTCCTCCCACACTTATGTTTATTACCCTGTCCTTTCCTTATATTCTCTCCTGGTTGTTGGTTTCCATTTGGGTTGGTCGATGACTGCATAGAATGCACATCTGTCGACTGAGTGGGAGTAGAGGATGCAGATGAAGTTGGTCCTGCTGCAGACTGTCTTAGAGACAACTCCTTCAATTGTTTCGTCATCAAGTTTGCAGCCTTAGTATTTGCAGAGCCAATAATTCCATCGGCATGAGGCCCAAGATTTTTTCTCGGGTCATAATTTGACCTCGGTGCGTCAGGAATAATTTTGTATAACATCCTAGAATGAACATATATGAGATCTAACAGTTGGGATTTGAAAATTGCTTCCTCTTCAAATGTAACTCCAAATGTAGAAACATCCTTCGAAATATAAGGCAGTAAAGACTTAAGAAACCATTCCAACAGGAACTCTGGAGGAATGTAAGCTTTGATCAACCTCTTCTGTCGACACCACTCTTAGATGTGATCCAAGATATGGGTGGCTTTGTCCTGGTGGAGGGATGATAGAAGTTTTTTGTCTACATCATAATGAACCAGCAACTGGAATTTGTTGAGAAAGACTAAAACCATCTGGTTAAAGTTACGGTATGTCCCCCTTGGTAACTCGATGTACCATTTTGCAGCAACCCCCATGAGGGTGCATTGAAACAGTCTCAAACAAATAAAACCGTCGTTAAGAGAATTTGACAAGCACCAAATATGAAAAGTAGTTACGTGATCACCAGGATCCTCACTAGTCTTTCCTTCGAATTTTGGAATATCCAAAGGAAGCTTGGCAGGGACAGGGGGCCATGACAGATCATGATGCACTAGGTAATTCATTAATCTTGATAAGTTTAGAAAATTAAGCATGGCCAGAAAAAAAGGAGCCAAGGTTGCGGCATTTGATCCCATGCTCCTGAGAAAGGTTATTGTTGGGGAATCGCAACCCATATAGGTTATGGTATGCACCATGGCCATGTCCGAGATTGTAAAACCCCCCTCCAAACTGATTCTTAAGGGGTTGGTTGGGCACCATTCGAGTAGGAGTTTTATAATGAGGGTTATAAATATTTCCCCCCGGAGTAGCTCCAGGTTGGGGGTTTCCCAAAGTATGAATCTGACCTCCCCTGGGTGGAAATCTATAGGATAGAGGTGGATTCATCATGCCAAACATGTTGGTCAGAATCGGTGTGGAAAAGGAAGGTGGAAATGATGGAATGTAGGCAGGATCTTGTCCGCCTGATTGATTACTCCATCTAGGAACATTAAGACTAGGATTAGACCCAGGATGAAAAGAGGGTTGGCTTCCAACTGTAGGATTCGTTTGGGGAATGTGACCTCCACCAAATGACAGTGGAATATGTGGAGGAGCCATGCCCCTAGGTCCAATACTAGGATTTTTATTCGTCGCTGGAATGGATGACAAAAATTGCGATGTCAGATTCGACATGCCATAAGAGAAAGGGATAGAGACCATAGGAATGGACTGAGTATTGTACTTAGGTGCACCGAAAATAGACCCAAAAGGGCTCCTCATTATCAGTTGAGTAGCAACCATAGGCTAAATAAGAGTGATGACTAGAACCTCCGGTGCTACAACCGTAGTGGTTGAAGGCGTCAAAGGAGATCCATTAACTACCGTACATATGGGAGTCGAAGGAATCCTAGTAACTTTTTGACCTGACTCAGTTCTCATACTTGTATGATCACAAGTCTGGTAGGTTGAGGTGTGTGTACCATCTTTGATAACTTTACACCTTTTAGAAGGAAAAGACTCAAGATGTGGTGGTAACTTCAATAAACAGTGAGACCTACGAGGAAGCAGGTCTGGCTCTAGAATGACTCAAGTCCCGAGATACAGAAACAAAACCTAAGGCCAAAAAACAATCAAAGAGCACACCAAAACTAAACAAAAGGACAAATGCACATAAACAATATATAGTGGTTGAAAAGGGGCCTCCCTCACTAGAGTAGGTATGACTCACCCAAGAGGGGCATGAGACTCCTTTCAAAATATCAGAGGCATCAGAATCAGTTATAAGGGCCCTCGTGGGATTAACAGTGCAGTCGGTTAGATCCCCCCAGAGAGGTAACCCTCCATAAAGGTTTTGTGTCGTCTAACCCTTATCTGACTTAGGGTACCTACAGAATAACCCCTGCAAGTAACCTATGTGGCTACCTATGTCAACCAACTAAATCCACCACGATATAACCAATGCACAGACGAATAGTCGTAATTCAATTCCATTATATGGGCAAGGTAACAAAGCCCAAAATCTTGAAAGAACCACCTCTCACAGAGGTAAAGGTACTAGCAAGACCCCCATATACGAATAGATACCCATAAATATCTCTCACGCTTAGAAGGTATTAGAGGGATATCTCTACAACCAACTTCACGTGACCTTGTGCTTAACTCCGATGTGAGCAGAGCCTCCTCACGTCACTAATTATACAATGGATTTCACCACTCCCTTAGTCAGACACATATGTTTCATTTAATAGCCTTGGAGAAGTTTACTCACAAAATCCTATTCCAAGGCTCTATATCTTAAGTTAGTTTGTATACCATGAAAAATAAAATCATTTCTAATCAATTTTAAATTTTTCAACGTTACTTTTAATGGCTTTGTTTACTCAAAATATTTGGTCGTGAAATTGATGATGTTTTGACTCGTCATATAAAAGAAATGAATATGAATATAATGCAAATTCCTAACTTCAATTCTCAAAAAATGATAATCTTTTCACAAATGCAACTTTCAATTCAATTATGAAATTCCAATAAGATACAATCCTTCCATGTATATCAAGATCAATATTAAACAACCCAAAGATCAAATGCCAAAATTCAAAATACATATTTTGTATTTTCAATATAAAGAAATGAAAATGCAAGGACTGAACAACAACTTGATATATAGACCCTATTATAAGCAAAAAAATATAAACCAAGAAGGATACCAAGA
>JASDQU010438453.1:38666-51040 GCA_032191745.1 Picea mariana
GCCAAAATTCAAAATACATATTTTGTATTTTCAATATAAAGAAATGAAAATGCAAGGACTGAACAACAACTTGATATATAGACCCTATTATAAGCAAAAAAATATAAACCAAGAAGGATACCAAGAAGCAAACACTCAGCCCAAAATGCAAGGACAACCAATGAAAAAGATGATGAGAAAGAAGAACCACCCGAAAATTCAACCAAAGAAAGGTTTCTTATCACTCTGCAGGCACTCAACAACGATGACAGAGACCCACGAAGACTCAACAACTATCAAAACTCACCCAACAAACACCAAACTCAGCAATAAAGCAAAAAATATTGACATACGCAATTGTTTAAGAAAAAACCGAGTATGTATGTTCCCTATAGAATGATAGCTCGTGTATGTACGCATCTATCAAGGGAAAAAACATGTATATGTATTAAAACACTGCCAGGTTGAGGATAAGGCCAAGAAACTAAGATTCAAAATGAAAATAGGTTGTCAAGCAATCAGATGACAAGGAAACTCAAGCTAACTAGGAGAAATCAAAGGAGAAAAACACTCCAAACCCCTAAATAGAAGATTCACTCCCCATTATGGTCACCAATTCTGTTACGAGGAAAATCACTCTATGGCATGGGGTAAACCACAACAGGCGGAATGACTATAGAAATCAACTCTAAGCCCAAGTATGCTATATAAATATAAATGCTAACAAGACAAGATAAAGAGCCTACCTCGTCTGGACATTCGATGAAGACCACCATTGAGCACACAACTCAAATCTCTATACCTGCAACTTGTCCTCAACAACCAAGATACGCAAGCATATGGTGATAATATATAAAGTTATCAAATACAATAGCATAATCCATTAACATTCATAAAAATATGTCCATGGAATAATAATTCAAATATTTGTGAGACATCAATTGGACAAGAAAATAGTATTTCTATTAAAATATGATCAACATAAGTGTATGAGTGACAAACTTCCATGTCGGCACGTCTCGGTACTGAGAAACTAAGTCACTTCCAGCTGGGCCTCCACCACTTCAATCGTCCACCAAAGGCAAGCTCATATAAGAGAGACAATGAGGTTATTTATCAAAGAGGGAAGAGCATGGGGACTGAACAAAGTGTTCAGACTTTAAAGGACAAAGGGATGTAGACTCTATATGAAGTGAATAATTTCTCCAGAGTAACTTTTCTCTCAGAAGTTGAATTCTTCTCCTCCTTCCACAACTTGGATATGGCCCATTGTATAGCCTTCAAATGAAACTGAAGGGTCGAGTTGGAACATTTCCAGTATATGGAAGGTCAAGGATCATGGATCTCATAACATGACATGGAAACCCGACACAATTTTTAATTTTGGGGACAAAACCTGATGTACGCGGTTGTAATGGTGCAACTTGCATATACACATGATGTAATATTGTTAGGGCGCATATATGTGGAAAAATATGATTTTTTAGTTGGGAAGTGAAAAAGGGACTTCAAGTGTGCATAGAAAAATGGAAAAGGCCTTCTGAGCAAGTTGCATGGGGTGAGGAAAATCTTGCTATAACACCTTGCCTTTGAAAGCAACCAACTTAAAGGGAAAAACTTACTCAAACTCATTTATAAATATATATATTGGCCATACTACATGCAGTTAAGAAATGGTGCCCTTACCTAATATGAATACCTTTCAAAGTAAATCATATCATGATGGTTTGAAGTACTTCTTGGAGCAATGATTATCTTCAAAAGAACAACAAAAATGGGCTACAAAGATGTTAGGTTATGAATATAAAATTATGTACAAAAAAGGAAAACATAATGTAGTGGTAGATTCCCTTTCAAGGAAAGAAGAAGAAGCAAAAGGTTCACTAAGTGCTTTTTCTATCCCGCAATCTAGTTGGGTTGAAGAGGCAAGGATAGAATGGAAGCAAGATCAAGAGGTATGAAAGATCATTCAAAAAATACAAGAGGGCCGCAATTCACTAAATGATTTTATATGGAATAATGATTTACTACGGTATCATGATCGCTTATATTTATGTAAGAATTCCCAACTCAAACAGAAGGTCCTTGTGGAATTGCACACTTGTCATATAGGAGGACAATCAGGATTCTTAAAAACGTACCATGGGATCAAGAAGGATTATTTTTGGGAAGGTCTTAAAAATGGTGTCCAAAATTTTGTGTTTGAATGTGTGGTCTACCAACAGAATAAGGAAGAGACAATCAAGATGTCATGTCTCCTACAACCATTAGCTATACCAAGTCAATGTTTGGAATAAGTTTCAATGGATTTTATTACAGGTTTACCCAAATCTCAAAGAAAAATTGTCATCATGGTAGTAGTGGATCAACTAACAAAGTATGCCCATTGTTGCTCTTTTTCTCATCCTTTTAAAGAAAGTACAGTATCCGCAACATTCATGGAAATAGTTCAAACTCTACATGGAGTCCCCAAGATTATTGTAAGTGACAGAGATCCAATTTTCACTCAAAATTTTTGGACTAAATTATTTTCTTGCTTAGGTACTCAATTGACTCATAGCTCATCTTACCATCCTCAATCTGATGGGAAAACTGAGATTGTGAATAAATGTCTAGAAGAATATCTTTGTTGCTTTGCATATGATAAACAGACATAATGGGTCAAGTGGTTGCCTTTGGCGGAATGGTGGTACAATGCATCCTTCAATACTTCATCAAAAATGTCCCCATTGCTGACACTTTATGGATATCATCCTCCATCCCTCACATCACCCTTGAAATGGACTTCGAAGGTTCAAGCAGTGGAGGACCACATAGGGCACCAAAAAGAGGTTCTCAAACTATTAAAGGAAAACTTGGTTGTGGCATAAAATAGGATGAAACAACAAGCAGATCAACATCACAGTGAAAGAGAACTTGAAGTGGGGGATTAGGTATTTCTGAGGCTACAACCACATAAACAGATGTCTCTTAAGCAACAAAATAAGGACAATAAATTAACACCCAAATATTATGGCCCCTATAATGTTTTGCAAAGGATTGGAAGTATGGATTACAAATTGGAGTTGAATTCATCTTCACGTGTACATCCACTCTTCCATGTTTCTTTCTTAAGAAGGTAATCAACAACAAGATCCTAGTCCAAACTATTTTAATAGAGATTAATGAAAAAGGGAAAATCATATTAGAACTACAAATACTCCTTGAAACAAGGATTAAGCAGCTGAGAAATCGAGAAGTTACTTAGTACCTTGTCAAATGGAAAACCCTACTAGTGGAATAAGCGACATGGGAAGATGATTTCTTCATGCAGAAACACTTGCAGTTAGTCAAGTGTTGAGGAGAACACTTGTTTGAAGGGGAGGGGCATGTTAATCCTTGGACAATCCCCATGTTATGTATGAAATCCCTTATNATTACATTTCCAGTTTTATACTTGTATGTAGGCTACAACCCTTCATTGTACCCTTTCATTATAATTTTACCCTTTGTATCCTATATATATACCAAGGAGACCTAGTATTAGGATGATATTATCTCATCTTATCTTGTCTTCTGAATTGGATATATTGTAAAACCAGGTTTCCCCCTCGAAGTGGACTATATTCACTGACTTTTTATCATTCTCAAAGCTTTGGTTCATAACATAAAGATAAGTCTTTGTGTCCAAAATGTAAAACAAGTCGTTACCCCTCTTATGTAAATGAAAAAAATGTCCTAGAAAACTATCACGCCACCTACCCATAATTCCAATATTTCAACACATGTGTTTTTATAAATCTTTAGCCATATATATATATATATATATATATATATTGTATGAAAAAAATGAGTGGAAAAGTCATATTGCGCATTCTTACAAATCATGAGGCAATGAAGCACATAGAGAATACATGGCCTCAAAATTTTATAAGTGATGAAATATAAGACATGGCTTGGTGATGGATGGAGTGAATTCATTCTCTTTATAGTCTACAAATTATACAATTTGGCTCATTGTCCTAATAAATTATAATATCCCTCCTTGGATGGTTGTGCAAAAGGTACATTTAATCTTGTCTCTTATTGTGCCTAGAAAGCATTAAGTTAGGGACACTGACATTTATTAGGAATTTTTGATAGAGGAGATGTTGCTCCTATCAAATCACATCCATATGTACATGATATTCCATTAACAATATGTGAAATGCCATTTACAATGTACGTTTTGATTTGTTGGACAATCCATTACTTTCTAGTGTTGGGAGTATGCTCAAGTAGAATATTTCTTTGGGAATAGTGTAAATCATTTTATTAATTATAATTCAATGGGGTTCATCAACAATTGATGCATCATGTATATTTTTCGTACTTGTGTGGTTAAGGACTATGACAAAATAATTATTCGTTTGTACATGTTGTGGCAAGGATATTTGTTCAATGAATTCTAAAAATTTGCATAAGTGTGTCTATGTAGGACATGAGTCATTTTTGTATCCAAACCATTGTTTTCATCAAATAAAGAAATATTTTAATGAACAGATCGAGGTAAGACCCCCTCCTCATAGCATAAATCCAATGGATTGGTCAAATAATGTTGAATCTTGCATTGAATCGATCTATGAGGATATGTTCAATGGAGACCCATCTAATTTTGACGATGATCTAAATGACTTCAAAACTCCTCTTGATCACATGCCAAAAGGCATGCTCTATGATCTCCCATCTTGGAAAGAACTTGAAGTGGAAACATTATTAGATCTAATGCATGTGATCAAGAATGTGCCATATTCTCTTTGAAAACATACTTCTTCCATTAAGAAATATACAAATGCATCTAGAATAGATTTGGTCATGTCAAAGACAAAGAAACGTCTATAAGAAAAAAATAATTAATGTGGATGGTAAAATAATTTATCCTATTTCACCATGATTATTGTCTACGAATGACCTAAAGCTCATGAACAATGTGATTCATACAATTAAAACACCAGCATGATACAATTCTTCATTGAGAAAATCATTTACTATTGATTAGTAGTTGAGAGGTCTAAAGACACGGATCACCATAATTTGTTAAAGGTATAAATTAGTCTAGAATTCTTAATTGAGCACCTCTTGTTATATTATGACCATATTCTAGCCGATTTGAGGATACATATGTTCAATATATATATTTGAGAGCTATATGTGGATGCACTAGTCTCACACAAGATTTGCATCATGCCATCGAATGGTTATGTGCGTTTGTAAGGTTGTTTTATCATATTTTCTATCTAGACCATAAATTTTATCTTGATTGATTGTATATGTCAAAATATTAAGTAGTACTATCACAAATTTTATATGAAATTACCAAATAAGAATTAACTAGGGTCATCTTGACTTTAGGTGGATTGCATTGAAAGAGATACATGTCACAAACATCCCTAGATGGCATAATGTAGTAGTGGAATTGTGTGTATTACCAAAAGAGTTGCCTACTAGTTTTATAGATACTTAAGTCCATCTTTGGGTACATTTGATCGAATACATTCAATTAGCTAGTGTGGTGAGTTGTAGATTCTTCCTAGAGAAGTATATGAAAATACTTAAGGCATTTGTATGGAAATGAACATGTCTCGAACAGTGCATGGTTGAAGGGTACATTGTCAATGGATATTTATTTTTTATGTCTAAGTTCCTAAAACAAATGCATATAGATGTTCCACTCATGTGGGATGGTTATCAAGATGAATATGATTGGAAGGGGAGATACTTGAAACACATGTTATCAGAGGTAATATACTCATTTCACATAAATATTGTTATAATTGTGTTATTTAAGGAATAATTTATTTCTTTGTAAAAATGAATAATATTAAGTACTCACTAGCATTATAGATGAGGATGAAAGGTATAAAATGAATAAATTATTTTTGTTCAAAATGGAGACTATTGGGAAATGGGTGGTGGTGTACAATAAGATTTGTAAAAAATGACTAGAAGACATATAGTCATTTTAGAGGGTCAAACCCTCAAATTCCATCCTCTACAAAATTACATTATCAATGGCCTATAGAGTGCATACACACATGAAGGAGCAAATTAAATATTTGGGACTAGCCAACAAGGAAGGTGAACTAGATGCATTGAACCTAGGAATTAGATGTGAAAGGACAATATGTGATAGCGTATCGATCATGAAGTTAACTGCATACATTTTAATTGAACGTATTTATGTATTATTACAAGTTTAAGTCTAGTCATTGATTTTAATATGCAAAATTTTCCATGCATGCAAGTACAAACATATCCTGCCATGTAGGCAGATGGTCATCATTTTAGAGTGGAAAGTGTAAATCGTGGGAAAAAACGTGCGATTGTGGGTTGTTTGTTTCATTTGATCAAACAAGTCATGCAACTTCAAGGGATACAAACCTAATAGAAGGACAACTTGATTATGTTGGCACAATTTAGGAGATAATTGAGTTGGACTATAGGTCCTTTAAAGACATGATTTTTAAATGTAAATGGTTTGATATTTTTTATAGATTGAGATATATTAGATATGACCTAAATATAAAATTGTGTTCTATTGATTTACATGGAGAAATGTCAACAAATCATACTGAACCATTTGTGCTTTGGGACACAATGAGTGGGATTTATTTCATCCTAATGTCTTTGATGAAAATTGGTGGTTTCTTATTCCATGTATACCTAGGGGAGAAATGGTTTTTGAAAATGTACCAATTGAAATTGTTGCACCAAGTCAAGAAGAGGATGGTGTAAATGTAAGTGGTGAAGTAAATGTGGTGATCAAGTAGAATTAGGAATGTAGTTTTGTCAAGCATTATTCATTGTATTCTTAGTGGGTTTTTTAATGCATACATATAATATGAAGGGTTCATATTGTTATTTTGGGAATTTAAATGACTTAAAGTTGATAATTCACAACCTATATTTTAATGAAAGAAAACAATTAATGTTTAGCTCAACCAATTAATGAGCATCCAAACATAAATAGGCTTCAGGTGTTTTTATTGCATAAATATCTAATCTCCAATACATTCATTGTTTTTCTTTAATAACTTCAATGACTAGGTAACTGATATATATAAATATTTGCAATGAACATAATGGACTATGATTGTGATCAATAATTCATTATAATTTGCCAAATTATAAATTGATTATTATTATTATTATTATTATTACTACTACTACTACTACTATTACTACTACTACTACTATTATTATTATTATTATTATTTATAAGAATCAATGCTAAATATAATTATTTAAAGTTAATTATAATAATTAGTATCAGTTGTTAAATAAGCAGTAGTTTAAATATTAGAATTTTCGAACCTTTTTCCAACTGTCTTTTCTTATCAGTTTTGCCCAAAAACCGGCCAATTTTTTTAAAGAATTGATGGAATTGCATATATCAATTATTGATATTGCACAGTGTAGGTGTATTAGAGGTTTGTCAGGGCATTGGGTCCATCTATGCATTCAAAACTACAATTAAAACAATAGAAAATTGCAATTTCGCCAACAATTGGATCGTCAGATTCTGGTGATAATTGCTCGGAAAAGTAAAAAAACTCTAATGTTTAGACTTGTCCATTAAAAAATCCTTAATAAAAACATTTTTTTATTAATCAAATATAATATTTATTAATTGAAAAAATATTAAAAAAAAACAAAATTAAGTTCTTATAACCCCTGTATCAGGTGACATGGAAGTGATGGGACATGGGGCTGCCAACCGAGGTGAGTCACCATGTGTCATCCCCATCAGACACCCACCACCAATGCCCATCACCTCACTTTATGGGATTTAAAACCCCCTCCTCTACACGTGCTTCCTCCTTCATGGCTCAATGTCACTCCATCGCTCACCTTTCTTTGATGACGCCTCGTTGATACCCACATCTACTCTAGATTGTCCTTTGTTCTTTGCACTCCATTAAGGCTACACCTTTGAATATCATTATCCTTGCGGCCCTGCTCTTGGCCCATCATGGCCTTGTCTTGCATTCATGGCACTGGAAAGACGAGGGATTTATTGCCCAGAGGCTTCCTTAAGCTCGATCATGTTACAATATTTTCCATTCGCTCCACTTGTAGATGCTCACTCCACAACCTTATGTTGATCCCTTTGCTCGTTTCCCATCTTTTTTCTTGTGGCCTCATATCTACCCTTATGTGTCAATGGAACATCATTTCTTCTCTCTTCGTGTTAGGGGGGGTTCCTCGTGCCACACCATAGGCCGTTATGGCTCTCATCTCATCTCTTTTGTTGAATATTCCAATGAGGCTTATCATGCTCATACTCCACCCGATATTAGAGTTGAGATAGATCTTTTCAAATCCAACGTATGTGTCCTAAGGCACTTCATCCATGACAAGGAGGTGCTTCACTCCACCATATCATGGATTCCAGATACAGGCAACACTCGAGCTCAAAACTCTCAATATCTAAAAACTATTGATATATCTTGGCACTTAAAATTTTTGGTGGGTCGAGTTTTGGTTAAGCATCACAAAGCACACCGGGAGATAATGTTTCAACTCAATGATATTCAGTTGTAGGCCAAACTAATTGATTATAAGTTGAACCTAATGGCAGAGAAGATGGTTACATTGGACCTAACAAAACTGGACTTCCCCCAACCTCAAGCGCATGTTGTTGAAGGCCATCCTATCACTTAATTTTAATGGATTTTAGCTTCCTTAGTTTGTTGTTTACTATAGGAGGTCTCGGTGTCTCTACCCCGCCTCATTGCAGTTATTTAGAGATGAGACAACAACTACTTTTTTGTAAAAATGATAGTCATAGGTATTGTATTCGGTCATATAGTCTTGAGAGACAAAAATTTGACAAATTTGTAAACAAGATGATGCATTGTTGTTGGTATGGTTTCCCAAGTGGCAGAACAATAGTAAAGTTTTTGTACAAACTTTCTATGGTAATATAAATATACATGATAGCTTACAAAAAAACTTAAACTCTTATAAAACAAACCAGATATGTGAAAGCATATTGAAGAACATCAATACTTAAGCAACAATGCAAATGCTATAACATCATTGATTTGTTTCGAGTAAACAATATTGTAATCTATAGAGCCTTACATGAAGAATCATAAGGTAATTACCAAATAAATGTCAATGGATCCCAATAAGATTGTGGAATATATCCATAGAAAAACCAAAAACTATATGGAGATCATGCCATGAAAGAATGATGGAGACAATTGGAAGGAATTAATATTACAACAAAAGTGTCCCCAACATGAGCCTCCATAAGTGTCCTCAACATGATTTCTATCCTGCAATATACAATCTACAAGTAAAAGAAAACATTTATTGTCTTGGCTTCCAAATCATGAGAGCTCCCTTCGTAGTCAACTAATAAATAAAAATAAATTTATAGCTCGGTCTAATCCTTGCATTCAATCCATTTATTCATTAAATAAAATAATAACAACTAAGAGAGAATATATATCCATAGAAAGACCAGGAACAATATGGCCCCAAATTTTGATTCCCTTCCATTTCTTCTTCCATTTTCTCCCATTTCCATTATTCTATTACTACAATATTTGTCATTTTATTCTCTTCTTACTAGTTTTCAGACTCAACAACCTCCTTGGCCTTATCTCTATATAAAGTAAAGGTGCTTAGTTAGTATAATAAAGATGATTTTATTCTGAGGTCCATGTTGGTGTTGTTCTTTTGACATAATCTAGAAGTAACAACAATGATTCCAATCTCCACATTTAATAGTTGAATAACACAATGGGAGTGAACTAGTTGAGCATATCAACCCACAACTAATGCATAGCTTCTATAACTATTACCAACATGATTTTTACTTTTCAATATACAAACTACGACCAGAAGAAAACTTTTCTTGGATTTGGTTCTAGATCCCACAACTCTCCTCCTGGTCATCCAAAAACAAAATTAAAAATCTCTATAGCTCGCTCTAATACATATATTTGATCCATTCGTTCAGTAATTACAATAATAACTATGAGCCATTATATCTCCATGTAAATACCAATAATTGCATGGAGATCATCCACATAAGAAGGATGAAGACAATTAGGAAAGGGACAAGAAGGATGGGGGAAAGAAAGAAAGGGGGAGAGAAAGGAAGGTGGTGGTGGTGGGGATAAGAAGGATGGTGGTGGGGAGAAGAAAGATGGTGGAGAAAACAAAAAGGGAGGAGTGGGTGATGATAATAAGGGTGGTGATGAATCCAAAGGAGATGGTGAAGATAAGAAGGGTGAACATAAGAAAAATGAATTCAATATTCCTAAATATGTCATTGACTATGTCTTATTAAGGTCTTATCAAGCCCACTAAAGTCCAATAATTTGATTGAGAAATATTGTTAGCATGAATCTATTCTAGGTGGCATATGACAACATGAGGTACTCATAAGCAGCTTAAAAGGTAGACTTTTCTCTTCAATGTAGTTGTTGGTCACTATAATTGCTTATTTAATTTAAACAATCAAGTGCTACATAAATTGTCAACCCAGGGAAGTCTGTTTATTTCAAAGGTAACCACGCACTATATATGCTCAATTTCAAAAGCAACCTAGAGTTGTAGTAAAGGAAACTATATTAATCACACTTTCCTTGAGTGAACTAAAATTCTAGCTTGAATTACAGAAAAAGCAATCTACCTATTGCAGAGCTCAAAGGAATAATTAATCGAAGAATCCTGGATTACATTAAAATAACAACAAGATACTGCAACAGAAAAGACCAACTATTCTGCAACCAGAGAACAGGACCCTATTCCCAAAGCTGGAAACTTCAACACCTTATTTCTGATTAACACACTTCCATGAACTCATTGCTTCACTGAAATAATTGACATGCATTATGAAGGCTATCTACCTCCTAACAGAGAACAGGACCTTATTTCCTTCCCAAAGCAGGAACCTTCAGCACCAGTCTCTGATTAACACACTCATGGAAATAATTGAAGGCTAACTAATTCTAACAGAGAACAGGACCCTATTTCCTTCCCAAATCAGGAACCTTCAGCACCAATTCTCTGATTAGCACACTCATGGAAATAATTGAAGGATAACTAATTCTAACAGAGAACAGGACCCTATTTCCTTCCCAAAGCAGAAACCTTCAGCACCAGTTCTCTGATTAGAAAGATTTCATAAATTCATCACACAAGATTGCTAACTAAAATGATTAACAATTACCTAAGAATGAAATCAATGTATTGTTCAGTGAAACAGAGTTCTTAACAAGACAGAGTTTTGTAGTGTTTCAGCAAAGCAGAATTCATTAAACTAGTGTTTCAGCACAACAGAAATTAATCAAGGCATAAACAGAGATCACACAAACACACTATAAAACTAACGGGTGAATCTTGTGAAGAAGGTGGGCCCTCTCTTCTCACAAGATTCCCCTGAGACGAAGAGGCTAGAGAAGGATGCTCAAAACAATCCTTTATTCATCTATCAATGTATCATATTACAATCTGAAGTGAAGTGCGTCCTTCTCTGTGAAACTTTCTCAGTACAAAAACTGGAGATCCTCTTGAATGATGTTTTCCTCTTATTTAAAGAGGGAATCCCTTCGATACAATTGATCAAAAATTACAAGTGTATATCTGAGTCCTATTCTTAGTCAGATCGACTTTCTAAACCAGAATAGGATATCCTAGTCTCCCGCAACAGAATGCTATTACGAGTGCTAAATGAGGTGTTGTTGTTACGGCTGGAGTAACAACTCTTTCTTGTTACTGTTGTTGCATGCTGTTTTGGCATCACAAATCGTGGGTTGTTTCAGCCACGGGATTTGCACTCTGACTGTTTCAGCACTTCTCAGGTAGTGGCGATGGTTGATACTTGGCTCATGGTGCAGCTGTTGTAGTCAATCTGCGTGAGTTGTTGTTAACCACGGACTATGTAATGGCTTCCTTTGTGTTTCAGCATCGTTGACCATAGACTGTGTAACAGCTTCCTCTTTGTTTCAGCATCGTCGACCATGCACTGTGTAATAGCATCGTCAACCATGGACTATGTAATAGCTTCTATGTTTCAGCATCTTCGACCATGGACTGTGTAATAGCTTCTGTGTTTCAGCATCGTCGACCATGGATTGTGTAACAACTTCTGCGTTTCAGCATCATCGACCATGGACTGTGTAACAGCTTCTGTGAGTTGTTGTTTCAGCAACAGGCCTCAAATGCTAATCTGCAGTTTGAACTGTTTCAGCACTTATGCATTTCTAATCAATGGTTAAGTACAAGAGTGATGTAAAATTATATGCAAAACAGATTAAACATGTAGTAAAGAGAAGAGACATTGTATACCTTTGGGAAGATAGGATAAAGTGATAAGATGAGTTTAAATGTGAATGAACAAGAGTGTAATGGTGGCA
>JASDQU010438454.1:53685-69189 GCA_032191745.1 Picea mariana
GATCCCTTGTCCTCGAAAATGCTGAAATGTTGAATCTTGACACGTTCAGCAAAGGCTGGCCCCACAACAAACTTCTCACTTCATCGGGATTTCGGACTTCGCGATTTCGTGAATCTAGATGCAAAGCACCCAACTCTCTAACCTCTGAACCCCGAAATAGTCAACAAGGATTGACTCTGCCTTTTTTATGAGGACACGCCACCTGTCCACCCAACCACTTCCTATCTCCGACGTAGACTCCTGCCACTTGTCACTCTTCCGGGTTTTCAGGACTTTCGCTCCCAAGGCGTTGTCTCCTCCATCTACCGACTCCCGAAATGCTGAAATCTCGAAACTCTAATCCAACTCATGTCGCAACTCACGACTTCGGGACTTTCGTTTCACTGTGCTCAACTCCTTGGTATTAGGATTCCCGAAATGCCGAAATGATCTGACGGTTGGTGAAAATCACGATCAACGGTCCACGTTGATTATGGATCCTAGAGTGGTAAGCTCGCCTGCCTCTAACCACCCTACAACTTCCCTAGATCCTATGGTCCTCATGATTTCGGGAATTCTCCACAGAGAATTTCGACCGTTCGTTCCCTCCTTGGAGTTTTTTGCAAAATGGCCAAAATGTCCCTTCGCCTGCACTTGACCTCTKCAAAGTGACTTCACTCTATCTCCCTTTGAAGTATTTCGACCTTGTTCTCCTTTGAACACTTCAACGGCGCTRCCCCTTYTGAGMTTTCTCTACAATTTTGTGTCTTCAAAAAGACTCCTTCACGCACTCCTTGCGGAMATCCCTCAAATACTTCTAAGTATTTTAGTCCTTGACTCTGTGCACCCTCCTGCAACAACAATCCTTCAATTCACCCCTTAGTTGATAAGTTTTGAACTTTCAACCAGCCTGTGCACACCTTGCACGRCTTTTATGATTTACCTACACTTCTGCGGGAACGAGAACAATGGTATCTCTCCTGAGCTTCCAGAGATAAACTCTGAACCTCCATCAACGCACTCCTTGCAGATGATTTCACTGCACTCCTTGCAGGAACTTCTCACTCAAGAAGAGAAACAATTGAAACTCATTCTCTCTCTCTCTCAGGCTTCAAACATACAACATGAAATCATACATTCACACAATATTAAAGCAAATGCATAATAGAGAGAATAAACAACCATAAGCATACCATTCAACATGTATACACAGAAAGCATCATAACACCATGAATCTAAATCAAAGCTTCATATATTAATTCAAAACTTCTGTACATGGGTTCTTCTCTACAAATTTCTACTACAGCTCTCTCTTTCTGCTCTATGTTCAATGATCCTTCTCTAATGCTAATGTTACAATGATACAAAGATGAGGGTGTCTATAGTCTGTTTTCCCTCCTATGGTCTAAACTGTCTAATCTAGAATTTAAATCTACCTACTGTCATTAACTATGCATAAATTCCTCTACCTACTACAGATGAGAGCGAAGAATAGGGTAGATAGCTCAAAATGCCTTTCCATGCTCAGAAATCAGAAACAATCCTTCTTCCTTGTTTGAGAAGAATAGGGCAGATAGCCCATTGCTGATGAGGGCAGATATTCTTTCAAATCTCACAAACATGAGTGAAAGATTGGCCCAGATGATTCAATTTATTTTTAACAATATTCTCTGTGCAGGATGGCATTAGATTATTGTTATGAAGACTACTTGTCTCTAGACAGTAGAGATATACTACTGTGGTGGATATGTTCCACTATTCGTGAGGCAAATATTCTTTCAAAGCTCACAGATGTGAGTGAAATATTGGCCCAAATAATTCAGTATATATCATAACATTGTTTCTATGCAGGTTGCTATCAGATGTTTGTTATGAAGATTGTATGACAGTAGATGAAGACAACTGTGGTGGATATGTTCCACTGTTCGTGACTATACATTGTTGATCAAGTACTTGTGTGTTACTTGGTGTGGTAGTAAACCATTAGATTGTAGTTATGTACTACTATGGATAGACACAATTGTGTTCTATTTTTGTTCTAATTGCCTTGAAGACTATCAACAGTTTATTGGAAATAATCACCATCCAGACAAATGATGAACAAAGATTTTCCAGATGGAAATTGGTTCAGAGCATTTACTCCTATAGATTATAAGAGTGGCTCTTCTATCACTCTATGGTGTGAGTGACTTATCCAGCATCATGTCTAATTACTCAGATGAAGTATGGTTTCAAGAGATGATGCAGCTGATGGTGATGGTGATGCTCATGATCTAGTCATGAGATAGTCTAGACGATTATATTGATGCTACCGGGTAAATGGTATATTTTTTTGTGCTCAAGACCATTACCTGTAATACCTCCCTAGCTAGGAGGGAGTGTTAATATTATGGTAGCTGCGGGAGGTATTTACCTCCACGTGTAAACCTGACGAGAATAGAAGACTCTAGAAAGCAAGAGAAAACCCTAATGAGTTGGTTAATAACCCTAGAAGTCTTGTCGGCTCAAGAAGATAATTTATCTTAGGTTATTATCCTCCAAGAGAATAAGTCGGCCAGAAATAATAATAATATACTGAACAGACACATATCCAGAAGGAGAAGTTGACCCCAACAAATCTGGCAGAACCACTATAAATACAGGGCACCAGTTCTCATTTTGACACATCTCAGCAGTTGCAAAGAGCCAGTTTTGCGCAGTGCAGTTGCAGTCTTGTGCACAGGTTTGGAGGAGAGTTGTTGGTGCAACTGTTGAAGCTAGCAACTACGTTATGGCTTGGACTATCTCTTGGCTAAGGTTTGGACTATCTGATCATATATTGTTGGTGCTCTATCCTTGGAGGAAGATGTGCTACACCTTGTTTGGCTATCTAGCCTAGGGTTTGCTTCCAGAGTAATTCTCAGTCAAGGTTAAGGTGCTCAGAGGGTGGCTTTGGCCTATGGTTGGGTGACGAGGATATCGTCAATGGTAAAACGAGCACAATCTTCTATATTCTAACACACCAGTCACTCAGTCTTTACTTGTTTATATTCTTCTAGCTTTGGTCNGGCTAAGGTTTGGACTATCTGATCATATATTGTTGGTGCTCTATCCTTGGAGGAAGATGTGCTACACCTTGTTTGGCTATCTAGCCTAGGGTTTGCTTCCAGAGTAATTCTCAGTCAAGGTTAAGGTGCTCGGAGGGTGGCTTTGGCCTATGGTTGGGTGACGAGGATATCGTCAATGGTAAAACGAGCACAATCTTCTATATTCTAACACACCAGTCACTCAGTCTTTACTTGTTTATATTCTTCTAGCTTTGGTCTACGGCGGTGTACTACTATATCATGGTAAAAAACTACAGGTTCTTTGGTATTGGTACATTTTATTGGCATTTGTTGACATGGAAGGAAATTTTCTTGTTGATTACCAACGACGAAGCCACCACCAAAGGGTCTTGGCATACGCTGGTTATTTTGTTGTACTTGTTGATTACCAACGACGAAAGCACCGCCAGGGACTCTTGTTCAAAAATTATTGCATCTATTGCGGAAATTGGTTTTTACTTGTTAGAAATTGTGGGTGAGATGAGAAGAGAGTGACATTGTTTATCGCTACTCTCATGGGTAAGCAAAGGAGAATTAAATAGCTCAGGAGAGATCTGAAACAGGTGATGATGAAGAATTAACATGAAGAGTTATTATATTTTGAATATGAGTATGATGTGCTTTCATTTGAAGAACCTATACTTGAAGATTGTTACACATCAAAATTACTCACTTCAATAGTGTCGCAAGTGTCATCATTACAAGTGTCGCATGTTGACCATAAGTGTTGCAAGTGTCGCAAACATCATATTGTCATCTTGCCTATGTCGTGTCTCAAACAACATCATAAGGACACTTAAGACTGGTTTAAGAAGGAGAAATCATCTGATGAAGAGTACAAAGCCTTTGCCATGGAAAAACCCACTTAAAAATGATTTTTGGAAGGCTTTGTGCACATTTTTGGGGGAGCGCTTTCCTTTTTGAGCAAATATTGGGCTATTGAGGAGAACCAGGGAAAAATCCCCCTTATCTTGGAAAACAACTAGATTCGAATATGAGGTCAAGGCTACATCTTAGGGAGGATCCACCACTGATGGAGAAAGATCCTCAACCTATCCCAAGAATCTCTAAGGTGGTTGAGTCTCTCCAAGCTTATATAAGGAGGCCTTCTCATGTTAAAAGCATATAGAGACATTGTAAAGCATCAAACTTATGATCTCATAAGGAGATATCATTGAAGCATGATCATTCTGTGTGTGGATTATTTGAGCAAGGGTCTAGACAAAGAGAGCTTGGTGAAGTTGTTGCATCTACATCTATGGCTGTAAGCATTTCACTTTGTTTTCATTAATATAAATCTATGCTTGGACTGTTTCCTTTAAAGTTTGTGTACGTTTCATAAACTTGTTTCTTTTATAGATCCATTATGAAGCTAATCATGGTAGCGTAGGAAGTATGTTTCATTGTTGTTGATCATTGTATTGTAGGACCTTCTTAAGAACTTGGAGATCAAGATCAGCCTAGATCGAGCAAGGACAAACGTCGGTAAAGGTATTTACCCTTCTTCCTTMTTATTCTTCAGTGTCATGAAAAGGAATGTCAKTGTCCACAATAGCACTTTTTTTTCTTGGTCATAGGGGTCTAGTATCAAAGAGGAAATCCACTTGTCTGCAGGGGGATTCTCCTAAAACATAAATTGGCGACTCCACTGGGGAAGGACTCTTATTTGTCTTTCCTTGGTTTGTCCTTGCCCTTTGCTTACCTTYAAATCTTATGCATGATGTGTCTATGATCCTTAGATGTGTTGTTGGCTCTTGGATTCATCTTACACACTGAATTTCTACATTTTTCCTGAGTTTTTTTTTATTTTTGGGCAATTTGTTTTGAGTTCTCAGAGGCCTTTACCACCAGGGCGTTGGCACTCCCTTSCAGGCTCGCACAGAGCGTTGCAATTCTCTGGTACCCTTGACACTAGAGCGCTACCCTTTTTTCTGCAAAAAATATTCTTGGGAGTTGATTTCTCAGTCTTCTTTTTGCTGATTCATCTGCTCAGGGTTTATGCTATCTTAGTGTGTCCTTGTTTAGTCTCCAATTATTTGATTTCTAAGGATTAATGATGTTTTGTTTGGATTTTTGACATCTATTTTCCTTGCTTTGAGTCACTCTTCTTCCTTGATATTTGGAGTCGATCTACTGCTTTCTTGCTTATCTGATTGACTGAAAGTCGTGGTAAGGAAAATCAGAGATCTATGAACCATTTCATTTGATCTTTGAGGTCTTTTCTCCAAGCATTTCCTCCTGTCTGGATTTGGTTTTCTTTTTCTTGTTTGATCACAATAAGGGTGTGTTTTTTGTTTATGTGAAGTTCTCTTCCGGTTGCTTAAATCTCACAGATCTTGAAGTCTGATTAACATAGGAAGCTTTACATCAAATTGACTATCAGTCACATATAAACGTTTTAGCATTGTATCGGATTTTTGATTGAGGACTATTGCATGAGGTCATTGCATCTTAGTGTTTGAAAGTGAAAGGAAAATCCTTTGCCTTCCCTTAAATAGACATTCATAGAAAGAAAGGACTTCTTATCATTTTTTATGCATGTTTTGGGAATTGAGTCATAATATCATCAGTTTTCACTTTCATACACCTCTGAGTAAACAACAACCACTAAAATCAACGCTAAACTAAAATTTATCAGACTTTTTTACATTTTTGCTAAGAAAACCTACATTAGCTTAAGGTGTAGGGCTTTGGAATAGGTTGAAAGGATAACTTTCCAAAGCTATCAAACAAACTTAGCATATTTCAATAGGGAGAGCAAATCCAATTGTCGTATAGGCTTTCTGGGATCCCCCTCTCACACAGGGGTTATGCACGAGGTCGCGTTTGGGAGAGTGATGAAGATTATCCCTCTGTGGTTCAACCATTCATAGTAGTCAGATCGTATATTGGGGGTTCTTCTTGAGGTTCAACTATCTTCATTTGGTCTCAGTGCTTCGTGAATTCTAAATCTGTTCGGGGTCCTCTGGAGTTCTACTGGTCCACTTGTCCTTAGTTCTCTTGAAGGATTTCAGACTTGTTATCCTACCCATACGTTTGGAATGGACTATCAACTGTACCCACCCAGGGGCTGACTGCGAGTTGATTACCTTAGTAGCCATAATATTCAAGGTCTTACACGAGGTGACGATGAAGGGAAGTCTCACTGTACCTAAAACAGACGTTGGTCAAACTCACTCAGGCTCCTTGGAGGGTAAATCCATAATTATTGCGTGGAAGCTTGCACCAAGGCGTAAGTCTGTTAAGTAGGTCGCCAACGTAACTAATCCACCTGCTCTATCCACACCCCTTCCTATATTGATTTGTGACGTTGGATTTCATCACCAACTAGTTGTTTCATTGTGGAAGTTTTGTTTGATTGTTTGCTTCTCAGATTCATAGTGTGTGTTGTTTGTTTTACCTAGTAGACCTTAGGTCAAGTCAGTGTTAATGGCATCAATTCTGGAGAGTACCAATGGAGGAACCCCTTGTCCTAGAGAACCTTTCACCTTTCCTTCTTTTGGAAACATTGGTCCTCTGTACATTGCCACACTGAGTCTTTCGAGACTCACCATCGGATTACCGGTTTGGTTGTTCCCACTCTGGTGATATCGAATCTTCCTAGTGATTCAACTGCACCTAATGCTTTGGATGTAAGTACACCACCCACACATCATCCTCGTGTCGAATTTTTGCCTTCTTCACCCATTAAGTCTCCTTCCCTTTCTCCTTCTTCACCTAGTGAAACCTCTAAAGCAAATAGCCAGGTTGATAAGAAGAAGAAGAAACGGAAAGAGAAGAAGAAGAATAACCCAAAAAGGACCAAGCCTCCAACCATATCAGATGTTGGATCCAAGCAACCAACTACTATTAATCGTATTGGCAGTGTTGATGAGGTCGACAAGATTAAAATGAAGAATATGAAGCCCAAATTCCCTTGCATTATTTGTTTCGGGTGACCACTTTATGAGGGATTTCCCTGGTCTTCCCAAGGTCTTAGAAATGTGGTCCTCCACATCATCGGCCTCTACTAGACATGTTGGTGACACCCCGTGAACTAGTGACATTAAGGTTGGTAAGAAGAAGACAACTGTTAAATTTCCTTGCATGTTATGCGAAGGTGATCATTACTCTCACCTTTGTCCTCGTATGGACGAGGCTTCTTCTCTTTTGAAAAATATTCAACTTCCAATCAGTTATCATAATATTTCTCCCAACCCATCATTAGTTGATGGAATGGTCAATCCAATTCCATCCCGGGTCAGTCTGGTTGATCAAGTGGTTAATCTAGTTTCATCCCTGATTGAACCACTAACCAAAGTAGTTGATCTAGTTTCGTCATCGATCGGCCCCACTTTTCATTTGAAAAGTGAAACCCAAGTGACTGATCTAGTCCTGTCATTAGTCAGTCCGACCCTTCATCTGAAGAGTGCCAACATGGTCAATCCCAATCCTCCTCTGACGAGTGCCAAAGTGGTTTCTCCAGTCCCTTCATCGTTCAGTTTGGTTGATCATGTCGTCAATTTGGTCACGTCTTTAGTTGAACCTGTTGACAACGTGGTTGATTTGATCCCATCTTCGGTCAATCCCACTCTCTCGTTAGAGAGTGCAACCCAAGCGGTCGATCCTTTTCCAGCTATCGACCCCATTCTCCCCTTGGAGAATGAAACCCAGGTGGTCGATTTGATGTCGTTATAAATCGATCCTACTCTCCCGCTAGAGAGTAAACCCGATTCTGCCCATGTTTTTCTCGTTGATACAGAATCTTCCGTGCTGGGGGGCATTCCTCCTTCTCCTGAAAAACCCCCTCCAAGTAATGAGGCCATCCTTTTTGATTAGGGTGTGCTAACTGGACCTCATCTTCCCTCTCACATTCCTTTCAAGATCATAGTACATGTTTGTGGTCAGGACGTTCCTCATGCACTGATAGATGAAGGTTTGTTCGTTAGTATTTTGTCCTCTATTGCTTGGCAAGCTTTGGGTTATCCTCAGCTTGTGTCGATTACCCAGACTTTGTTCGCTTTTAACAGAAGAACCAATTACCCTTTAGGGATCCTTCCCCAGTTTCCCGTAACTTTGGGAGGGAAAACTGTCTTTATTGATGTTATGGTAATCCAGGACCCCTTGGATTTTGATTTACTCCTTGGGAGAGATTATGTCTATGCCATGAAAGCTATTTTGTCCACTCTTTTTCATGTGATATCTTTCCCGCACAATGGAATAATGGTGACTATTGATCAACTTTCATGCGTTGGTCTTGACTTGATTACCAACCCAATGACCTCCCTAAACGGTTCTTATATGCAGTCGGTGTCACCCATGCCACAGGTGAATTATGTGGCGTTGTCTCCCATGACTTCAACTTCCGATGACTTCGATTCAGTAGTTGACATGGTGATATCTTCGGTAGGGTTATTGGAGCCTGATCTCCTTATCCATATGATGGACCTTGACATGTGTCCCTTCCAGAGTGATTTTTTTCCATCCAGTGAAGATCTCTTGGAATCCATGATCAAGTTTTGTCCCTTGACATGGTATCCTTCCAGAGCATTATCCTCTTGGAAGCCATGATCAAGAAGAGTCTATGAGCATAGTTTCTCTTCTCTGTGGAAAGCTCGTTAAAAAATGAAAAAGAAGCCACAAGCATAGTTTTCCTCTCTGTAGCAAGCTCCTTAAAAAATGAAACAGAAACTTGGGGATTCAACCCAGAACCTTGAGCATAGTTATTTTCTTGTGTCAAGCTCGTTAAAACATGAAATAACAACTTCTCCTACCAAGTCGAGTCTTTTTTTAGGTCTCATATTTAAACCTTCATTGCATCCACCCTTATCATTTTTCTCCATCTAGTACAGAAATTGGTGACAACCTCAAAGTTAGTGAATGAATTGAAGCTTGGGGGGCATGCCTCCAGCCTTTGATTATCATCCTGGAGCTAAGCCACTAGCTTTTCAAGCTGGGGGTAGAGTACCAACCATCCATGGGTATCCCAACTTTTGGAAATTACGTTGGGATTTTAACAAGCATAGTTTAATATTGTTTCAAACTTGTTTCAAAATGAAACCAATACCGAGCATAGTCTTAGTTCATTCTCACGCTCAGAAAAACATAAGAACGCATCGAGTAAACTTTTATCTTTTTTTCGGACTCGCATGGATACACGAAAAAGGACCCCCCTGGAGTTGTCTTTAAGCTCTTTTCAGACTCTCTAAACGTGGAAAGATTTCTGAGTGATCTTGCTTCCTTTCGAACTCGTTAAAAGGTTTGATAGGGCGTATTTCGAGTAATTATTTATCTCTTTTTCAGGCTCGCAAGACTAACATTACGAAAAAGGACAACAATGGAGTCGTCTTTAAGTTCTTTTCAGACTCTCTAAACATGAAAAATCACTGAGTTTACCTTCTCTGGACTCGTTAAAAAATCATTGAAGGGCCCATATGGGACTGAACTCCTACTTCTTCCAGTTCATTAAATAAAGGAATAGGGACTTACCGAAGGTGAGTTATATCGAGCATGTGTTTCCCTCCTTGAGTTTGTTAAATCAAAAAGAGTTACTCGTCTATCTGGATGGGGGAAAAATTGAAGGAAGCAAGCCAAGCAGTTTTTGAGAACATTACTAGTAACTCCTACGATCGCCCTTGAACACGACACTTTGTCTTTGCACGCATTTTAAAATCTATTGAATCTCTGCACTGAACCAGTCCTTTGAGTTTTCTTACTCCTTTGGGTCACCCGACGAAAGTCACAGTATCCATTGCAACATCATGTTTTGGTCCATGTCATGTTTATGTTGTTGTGCCTCGGTGTTCAAGGGAAGTATCTTCCTCGAGAGTCAACCATCACAAATTTATTGTTTCAATACCCAGGTCAGTCCATGTTCATTTGATCCACCAATTTACATATATCTGTTTGTTTCATGTTGCTGATGGGGGATACATCAAGGCCCTCCTTCAACAAGTATGTTCTTGTCGACTTCAGCACATTATCCAGGAACTAGACTTAGAAACCAGTTATTACCTTGGGACATGCATGCCTCAATGGCAGGCCACCTCGCTTCCGACAGTGGGTTTATATCATTGACCCCTAATCAGATGATTCCACAGATGTTTGACTTCAGCTCATCCATTCACATTTGTTGGAATTTACTAGAGTACCTTGGGAATCATTGACATCAATGGTGATTTCCCTCGCGCTTGTTAAAATTTTACCTCATTGACCGGTAATCAAGTGGTTTTTGCCATGTTCAACATCAGGACATCTATTCACATGGTTAGACTCGTACTGCATCGGGATCGGTAAGAAGACCCTGGGTTGAGTGATCAATCTGATATGTACTTTTCTTGGGTTGTGACGGAGTTTCTTTTGAAGATTGACACATATACTGTCACATAGATCCACTTTGTATTGGTCTGTGGCTATGTCTTGTTGTTTCATAGATCCACTATGTATTTTTCATGGCTACGATCAGTTCATGTCATGGGAGTATAGATCCACATTGTATCTTCGGTGGCTATACCTTTTTGTCAATATAATTATGGATCCGCAGTGTATCTTATGGCGGCCATACCTTGAAAGTCCTTATCATCCAAGCATAGATATGCATGCCTTGGGTTTGAAACATGTCATAATATTTGTTTGATGGTTGTGTGTAGCTTCTACTAGGTTCTCCACGTCCATACCCTTGCTCGAAAAAGTCTACAAGTACTTTAGTCATCACGTCTTCTAACTTCGCACTTTGGGGGGAAATCTGTTACACATCAAAATTACTCACTTCAATAGTGTCATCATTACAAGTGTCACAAGTGTCACATGTTGACCATAAGTGTCGCAAGTGTCACAACCATCATACTGTCATCTTTCCTATGTCGTGTCTCAAACGACATCATAAGGACACTTAAGACACCTTCAAAGACTGGTTTAAGAAGGAGAAATCATCTGATGAAGAGTACAAAGCCTTTGCCATGGAAAAACCCACTTAAAAATTATTTTTGGAAGGCAACGCTCCCCTACCCACTGTCAAGGAGCGCCAACGCTCCTTGACCTCCTTGGGGGGAGCGTTGCAACGTTCTGTGCACCCTTTTGGGGGAGCGCTAGCCTTTTTGAGCAAATATTGGGCTATTGAGGAGAAGTAGGGAAAAATACCCCTTATCTTGGAAATCAGTTGGATTTGAAGCTGAGGTCAAGGCTACATCTTAGGGAGGATCCAGAACTGATAGAGAAATATCCTCAACCTATCCCAATAATCTCTAAGGTGGTTGGGTCTCTCCAAGCTTATATAAGGAGGCCTTTTCATGGTAAAATCATATAGAGACATTGCAAAGAATCAAACTTATGATCTCATAAGGGAGATATTATTGAAGCATCATGATTCCGTGTGTGGATTATTTGAGCAAGGGTCTGGACAAAGAGAGCTTGGTGAAGCTGTTGCATCTACATCTATGGCTGTAAGCATTTCACTTTGTTTTCATTAATATAAATCTATGCTTGGTCTGTTTCCTTTAAAGTTTGTGTACGTTTCATGAACTTATTTCTTTTATAGATCCATTATGAATCTAATCATGGTAGAGTAGGAAGTATGTTTCGTTGTTGTTTTTTATTGTATTACAGAACCTTCTGAAGAACTTGGAGATCAAGATCAACGTCGATAGAGCAAGGACAAACATCGCTAAAGGTATTTACCCTTCTTCCTTCTTTTTCTTCAGCTTCATGAAAAGGAATGTCAATGTCCACAATAGCACTTTTCAGTCTTGGTCATAGGGGTCTAGTATCCAAGAGGAAATCCACTTGTCCGCAGGGGGATTATCCTGTAACAAATATCATAATGCAGATTTGGGCATCAATGAAGAACGTGAAGAAATCAATGAAATATTGAAAAGACTAATGGCGGTTCTTCCATCCTTCTCAAGTAAAAATTTTAAGCTTTAGGCATTTAAAATGGAAGGATTACTTGGTTCAGTAGATTTATGGAAATTTTTTCAAGATTGTTTGGTCAATTCCCCTGATAAGAGAAAAGATAAAATAGCCTTATATCTTATCAATTTAGCACTGGATACAAGTATTTTGTCTCTTATTTTATATGAATTTGGTCATATAGAGAATGCAAAAATGTTATGGGATATTCTAGAAATGAAATATTGTGAAAAGATTGCATCTTCTTATGAGGAAACTTTTGAAGTTGATGGTGAACCTATAGAAGATGTTGAACCCCACTCTGGTCAGTCGCATGTAGATAATGATGATCGTAATGAAGAAACTGTCGTTGAAGTAATGTATGATGAGGAGAACATGTCAAATGAAGATTGGTTGAAGATCAAGCTGGAAATACAATATATTGATAATTTGCTAAATGTAAGAGGACACCTACTTGAAATAATAAATGATGAGGAATCTACAACGATAGTGAATGACGTAGAGGAAATTGAAAAACATGTGTTGGATGATGTTGTAGACAACGTCAATACTAAAACTGCAACAATAGAGCTGAGAGCACCGACATAAGCAGACAACAATGAAGAAGAGCACCCAGATCTAGTGCCAAAATATTTTGAAGAATATTTGAAGTTCCTTGAAGAATGGCTTGAAAATCCACAACTTACTGAAGATTGCATGGTCATTGAAGAATAAAACTGCATTACAGATACAAAAATTGAGTCAATTTATGATGAAAACACAATGGATATTGGAGAAGAAGACACTGAAATTGAAGAAATTTTTATGAAGTGGAGCCTTGAAGAAATCAAGTTCTATTATGAACTTATGTTGCAGCAAATTGATGATCAAAATCTCAATGGTGAAKAACAAACAACAAAGAATGGTATGTGGCAGCAGTTCACATACAAACAAWTTTTCGAAGAAAAAGTTGAAGAGRAAAAGCATGGACATTCTGAAATAATTTTCATATTGATGACAAACACCAACAAGAGGATAAAGGATAAGAAKTTGAAACATGGATTTTTCAGCAAAAGAGGAAGACTTAAATTGAAAATGCATAGGGGGTTYAGAATCTGGAAAAGGAGGAAGAGAAAARCTCACTCATACATGGAGTTGAAACAAATTTTAAGTTTTTGTTTGAATTGTCCTTTGTAATGTTAGTAAGCCTAGCTGAGACTAAGACTAGCATGCATGTTATTTATTGACATTGTATTAAATCCATTTCTCCATTAAGGGGGGGTGTTAAAGATTAATGTTGAAATACTATACTTAGGCAATTGTTAGAAGAGATTTCTATTGTATGCTAGAATAGTGTTTGGGTGGTTTTCAGATCTACATATTAGGGGACTGTTAGGGGCTATCCTAACCTATAAATATGTATGCAATTTATCAAATTGAAGATATTGTGTGTGAGCATAGTCTCACTTGTGGTTTGTGCCCTTGTGGCCTCACTGTTTGTTGTGTCATTTCTCCAGTTTTTAATTACACCATCCAAAACAAAAGCTAGTTTTAAGATTTCCCCATTGTATACCGAAGTGAAGGGCATGACCAAAGCACAATCCGTATAGTTGATATGCATATGAACGCCCAACCTACCATTCTCTCACGTTACACACATAATAAAATAATAATATCATCAAGGATCAAGTTGCCATCCGTGGCCAAGGTGGTTTTGGCTGAAACGCCACACTCAAATTGTTGTTTATTCCAGCATTCCAGGTTGAGTTTCAGGCATTCAGCCTAACGACTCCACGTCAACAGAATGTGCGAAAACCTAATCCTCTCAATAAATTTTCACTGACACAGCAGAAACATATGGTTTTGAAGTGGAAAGTTTATCTACAATGACAAAATCCATCCACGTTGGAATGTGCTTATAGAAGGGAGTATGCTAACTACGGAGCAAATAAAACTGCTTTTCAAGTAAAAAAAATGGGCCTGAATCTGGTCAGATTTTCAGGGTAGCTTGAGTCTAGCACAATTAAAGTTCTATGCATTTCAAAAACTTTGTTGTAAGGGTTTTGCCCCATTTTTTTTTTATTCGTGTCTGGAGGAATCAGCAACTAGTTGGGCACGTGCTCGCGTTACACGTGGCCATGTTATCCAACTGCTACCACTATAACCTCCAGGTGTGCCCACGATGCCCCTTACGCGACACACAAGGTAAGTCGGGGGGAATTGAACTTGAAACCTCATGGAACTTCATTTTCAAGGCACTTGCCAATTGAGCTGCCCCCCGGGGGTGGTTTTGCCCCATTTTAAACCAACCCAGATGCTTAGAAAATTGACTAGAGTTCTGGATTGACCAAAAATTTAAAACCGCACCGCGAAGGATCTGCTGGAAAGGACACTTGGGAGGGAAGATTGCTCCCGAGTTATCTCACTCCCTTCTAAAAGCACAAGAAACGTGGAAGATATGGTTCCAATATCACCAACCATTTACCATACTCAAATAGCAATTGCTTTAGACTACCCAATCCCGACATTTTCTTAACATTCGATCTTTTGAAAATTTTAGTGAAATGACCATTTTTTTGTTGATTAATTGCATTTTTGAATTTTCATCCGAATGTGGAAACAGATTTTACTGAAATGACCATTTTTTATTGATTAAATTGCATTTTTAAATGCATTAATTCAGTACTCTGAAAAACTTTCAGTAAACTACATACTCAAACACTCAAATCTGAAGTGCCAACATTTTATAACCAAATTTCAAACAAAATTGATCCAAAAATATGAAACAAAAAAAACGTTTAAACTACACAATTGTTAGTCTAAAACGGTTTTTTTCCCAATGCCGACCATGTAATATCACTCAACTCTGCAGAGTCTGACTCATCACACGCGGCTTCACTGCAGTCAGATCTACTTTAACGCAGATTTTTTGTGTGTTTTGTATTGAGACAGAGCGATACCTGAAAGCTTTTTGTCTTCTCCTCTTATTCTCTGCATCTTCTTCGGCTTCGTTTTGTCTATATAATTAAAACTTTTCCTCAATTGAAAGCTCCGTGTGATACTACTTTTTATCACTCTTCTCGTATGCAAAATCCCCTCTGTTTACTTATATTTTTAGTGATCGATCACCCAACCAAGCGATTGTTCAGCATATCGGTCTTATAGAAGCAATACCCACTTTGTTTCTCAGAAGAATACAAATTATATATCAGTAACGGTTGCTTCTCTTCTATTTTCCTCAAATGTTTTGTCATCCACTGAATCTCCAAGCGCAGGTCATATTGGCCGCCAAACACCACCTGTGGAATGGAGCATCCAGAGCAGAAATGTTAGATTTCAACGGTGTTTCAAGGTGAGAGCGATGCAGGCCTCTGCAGGCGCAGAGGCAGTCATTTCAGCTCCCGGTCACATGGAATCAAAGAATTTGTATGAAATACTGGAGATAAACCCCGCAGCGACTGCAAAGATATAAATAGGGCTTACAGAAAGCTGGCGCGGGAGTTTCATCCGGATCAGGTGACTTCTCCTTAGGCTAAAAACGAGAGCACCCAGATGTTTTTGAGGATACACAATG
>JASDQU010438454.1:84112-102741 GCA_032191745.1 Picea mariana
AAACATGATCTGTCTCTTTCTTACTAAACTCAGTCAAAGAGGATGTTCAATCAATCTACTATTTTATAATATTGAATTGTCCCCTCATTCAAGTATTCTGCATTTGTTTTTAGTACAGACTGAGATGTAAGAAGAATGTTTTTAGGATATAATGACATTAGGTTGGAGTCATAGAGAACTTGGTCTCAAAGATAATGGGAGTGCTTTTAGGCAGAGCTTTGTGGGTAAGTAGGGTGGGGAGAGGATAACTTTGATGGTAATTGGGGGAAACAGGATGTTCCTAGCAAAGAAGGATATGCAGGGGATTGAAATATGGGAGAGTAAACAGTTGTAAAGGACCTTATTTTCATGGGATTGGCCTTAAATGACCAACTCTGTGTTAATCATGGCTTTGTTGGGTTGACCCTTCTCTCAAGACCTTATAAGACTTTTATAAATTATGGTGTTTCAAGGATGCCCTTGGATGCAAACAATTCAGCTTCGGTGAACCATGAATTTTTAAACAAAAATCACTCTTGGAGAGGCTTCATAACTTACAAGGCGCTCTTTTCTATAATTTTAGGTTAGACCTACACTTAAACATGAATTTTAAAAATGATAACTCCAAATTGTTATCATTTGTCCTTAACTATGTTGACAAAAACAATTGGTAGGTTTTGATGAAAACATAGACTGGCCTTTGGTCCATGTGTGTGCATGAATAGTGTTATACTTTTTTTACATGTTTGATCACTCAGTGTTTTATGGTTACCTTAAGGTACTGAGTAAATAAGATTTTTAGGAGAACATGGAAGTACACTCTCATCTACTTATGTATGTGCATGTAGTGTTATGCATATATTGCATGTTTGACCATTATTTTTGGAGGCTTCCATGACTACATTAAACCCTCATGAATATTGGTTTCAATGGTGAAAAATCCTCATTCCTTGTCATTAGTTCCAACCCATTAAGAGATATGTACTTAATAAAATGGAGMAAAGGCATACAAAAGGAAGTGGACATGAATTATTTCTCTAATTACAAATTATTAACTTGTTGGACACATCTTGGTCTTTCCTAAGCTAACTTTACTCAAGTAAGGAYCGTAAGGTCCTTACTTGAGTAAAGTTAGCTTAGGAAAGACCACCTTCACACAAGCAACAATGATACAGTGAGTTCATTAAATGCTTAAGAAGAGCTTGGGACCAAGTCCTTACCTACCTTAGCATAGCTTAAGACTAAGACCTACCTAACTCAAATAAGACCGACACAATCACGACCTTGCCTACCTAAGTAGAGCTCAAGACTAGGACCTTACTTGCCTAAGGAGAGCTAGCTTAGGTAARACCTTCMAAGACCAACCTTTCTATATAGCTTAGTAAGACCATGACCTTTCCCATAGCGAAAGTGTATCCTACAATGCATTTTCTTTGGTCTCACTTGCAATGCATTGATATATTTATAAAAATATCAGAATTAAATTATTTTGTTTGCAAATTTTTCATGAAAATTATAATGAGAATCATTAAAAAAAGTTATGTTGCCAATTTTGAATCTACTAATCATTTTTGACATGCTTATTATATGTTCTCCTTGTATGAATATTGATTTATGCTTCTATTAGTGCTAGGCGATATGGATTTTAAGTAAAATAAATGTTTTACTCCATCTAACTTTTGTTATATCATGTCTGTGGTGTTCTTTGGTATAGCGTTGTAAGCAATTGTGAAGGTTTATAACTGTAGGGTTTAAATTTAATTGTTTTTAGTGAGAGTTCTTTTATTAATTGTTTTTTGTGAGAGTTGATCATCTTGGTGTTCTCGGATCATATATGCACTCCTATATGTACACCTTTAAACACAATGACTTTATGGATTATAAGTTATATTTATGGAAATGAGTTCTTTTTTTATTGGTAATATGTTATCTCTCTATTGGCTATAGTCAAAGTTATACTAAACTAATTTCATTGAATGTTGTGGTTCAGAAATTCATATCATAGTAATATCGTGTTTACAAGTATTGATCTAGACAAGGAATGTCACAAGCTCACAATCAGGACTTGTACACTTCTTCATTCACTCCTTTTTCGTTTCAAATACGTTCAATACTTAAATCTCGCCCAATGTTTAGTTGTGAAAAATTATGCAACCCTGAACAACCCCAGGAATGCATTTCGAAGTTACAGCTTGTAGGGTTTGTGAAAAATTATACTTTGCTTGAATAGGTTACCTTGTCTACGATACTCAATTTATTTGTTGGATTCTAGAATTGATTCCATGACTAGGGTTTACGAGAGCCTTAGGTTTCTCAGTGTTGAAAATCACAAGAATTTGTGTAATGGTGCCCTGGAATTTCCAAAATATTGTAAGAATATCCAGTAATTTATCTTGAAGGGTGTTTTCTATTTCAGCCCATTTGGGTTGTGAAAGATAGGTGAGAATTTTCTAACACTTATTATCTCTTTGCTTGAGCATTTATATCAAATTATTTGTGAAATCRTTTCTAAGATGCAAGACGTGCTAGGAATCACTGATGACAATATAAGTTTTTTGTTTTATTTAATTTTCATAACAAATTATGATTCAATCTCGAGTAACAAACAACTTTAGATGATATCTAGTTCATGTKTTTCATTGCTTGTTCTCTCACTAAATRTGATGATCATAAAACATATGTTATTTGGTTTTTTTCGKCGTTTCCTTTTCCCCACTTCAAGGATATGCTAGTTTTACCATGATAAGATTATTTCAAATACCTAAAATATTATAAAAATTATAAAAATATAAAATTTTATATATGTTATTTTGAGTGATTGAATGTTGTAACTTGTAAATAACATATTTGTGAACTTTTTTCAAATGTTTATATAAAAATTTTGAACTTTTTAATTCAAATGTTTATTTTGAGTGATGGGATGTTCTAAACTTAAATAGAATTGTGAACTTTTCTCAAATGTTTATATAAAAATTGTATATATGTTATTTTGATTGATTAAATGTTATATGTGAATTTTTTTCAAATGTTTATATAAAAAAATTATATATGTTATTTTGAGTGATTTAATGTTATAAACTATAAATAAGAGATTTGTGAATTTTTCTCAAATGTTTATTTTGAGTGATTGGATGTTGTAAACTTAAATAACAGATTTTTGGACTTTTCTCAAATATTAATGGTTAATTGTTATTGACTTGTTTCAACCGTGTGAAAATAATATAGAATTATAGAAATTACAATATCTTTTTGTGGAAGAAGAGCATAGCATATCTAGTCATTTCTCCATTGGCAAAGTTTGAATTTTCTATAGAAGATGTTCAGTGCATTTCTCTATTTGTTAACGTTTCTCAAATGTTTATTTTGAGTGATTGGATGTTGTAAACTTAAATAACAGATTTGTGGATTTTTCTCAAATATTAATGGTTAATTGTTATTGACTTGTTTCAATCGTGTGAAAATAAAATAGAATTATAGAAATTACAATATCTTTTTATGGAAGATGAGCATAGCATATCTAGTCATTTCTCCATTGGTAAAGTTTGAATTTTCTATAGAAGATGTTCAATACACTTCTCTAATTGTTATCGTTTCTCAAATGTTTATTTTGAGTGATTGGATGTTGTAAACTTAAATAACAGATTTGTGGACTTTTCTCAAATATTAATGGTTAATTTTTATTGACTTGTTTCAATAGTGTAAAAATAATATAGAATTATAGAAATTACAATATCCTTTTCTGGAAGATGAGCATAGCATATCTAGTCATCTCTCCATTGGTAAAGTTTGAATTTTCTATAAAGTTTGAATTAACAGAAAGGAAGATGTTTAGTACATTTCTCCATTTGTTAAGTTGGAATTTCTTGTATCCTTTTGTGGAAAATTAGCAGAGAAAATAAATTTTTCATTTTTCCAACATTGAATTTTTTTTGGAAATTTTGAATTTAGTAATTTAAATGTTCTATGTTTTGTTTTTTTTTTAATTTGAGTAAGTTTTTCTTATAAGTTTTATCCAAAATCTTGTTAGAAATTTAAGAAGATAGTTGATAGTTGTAATTGTAAATTTCAATGGTTGAAATTAAGTATATGAAACGTCATAAGTTTTTGAAGATGATGAATTGATTTATGCATTTAAAAATATTATTTAATCATATTAAAGTATATGTGACTAGAGTGCTAGCTAAGTGAGTTTTGACGTAGAATTTATATTCAGTGTGTTTTATATCATAATATAAATTTTACTATTTTCTACTATTTAGATTTTTTTTATTATTATTATTTTATAATGGAATGTAGTTCTAACTTGTATTTATAAATTTGTGATAAAAGAACACATTGGAACTTTCATATGTATGACAGTGGACAATCCGAAAACTTTGAACAAGATCTTGTACTTAAAGCTTCTCGTCAACACTCTATCCTTCAATGACATTATGGATCTTTGGAGAATAAGATTGACAAGACTTTGTATATATCCATGAGGTAGAGATTGTTGGTCTTTCTATAATTTTTTATAACATGCATTATTTCTTACAAAACATAATCAATCCAACATACTTTAAACATAATTTTACACAAATTTTGATCTTTAGCTAATTCAAATATAAAAATTGTTTATAAAATAGTTAATAACCAAAATGATTTGTCTAGAGGATTGTTTCTTCAAAGTCCGTTTTGTTTGAATCATTTTCCATAAGATCAACCATGTTAAGGATAATGCTATTTTCTAAGGGTTAGAAATTTGCTAAGAAGGTTGATAAATATTGTTTTTTCTTTTGAGAATTTTATTGTGGATTATGGGCTTATTGCTTCAGGCTTTTATCAATAGCCAAGACGGTTTTAGTTGAAACATCCGGCTCAAATTGTTGTTTATTCCAGCGTTCTGCAAGTTGAGTTTCAGGCTTTCAGCCTAACGACTCCACGTCAGTAGAATGGTCAATATTTCTTGGCCAAGTTTCAAACAAAATTGATCTAAAAATATACCCTTAAAATGCCAAAAAAAAATCAAACGTTTAAACTAAACAATCCCCCATGAAAAATGTTGTCCCTCTAAAACGTGTTTTTTTTTCAAAGCCGACCATGTAATATCACTCAACTCTGCAGAGGCTGACTCATCACACGCGGCTGCACCGCAATCAGACCTACTTTAACGCAGATCTTTTGTGTGTTTTGTCTTGAGACAGCGCGATACCTGAAATCTTTTTGTCTTCTCTTCTTATTCTCTGCATCTTCTTCGGCTTCGTTTTGTCTATATAATTAAAACTTTTCCTCAATTGAAAGCTCTGTGTAATACTACTTTTTATCACTCTTTTCGTATGCAAAATCCCCTCTGTTTACTTATATTTTTAGTGATCGATCACACAACCAAGCGATTGTTCAGCATATCGGTYTTATAGAAGCAATACCCACTTTGTTTCTCAGAAGAATACAAAYTATATATCAGTAATGGCTGCTTCTCTTCTATTTTCCTCAAATGTTTTHTCAWCCACTGAATCGCCAAGCGCTGGTCATATGGGCCGCCAAACASCACCTGTGGGATGGAGCACCCGGAGCAGAAATGTTAGATTTCGGCGGTGTTTCAAGGTGAGAGCRATGCAGGCCTCTGCAGGYGCAGAGGMGGTMMTTTCAGMKCCCGGTCACATGGAATCAAAGAATTTGTATRAARTACTGGAGATAAACCCCGCAGCGACTGCAAAGGATATAAAGAGGGCTTACAGAAAGCTGGCGCGGGAGTTTCATCCKGATCRGGCGACTTCTCCTGAGGCTAAAAACGAGAGCACCCAGATGTTTTTGAGGATACACAATGCGTATGTCACTCTTTCGGATCCACATGACCGCGCTCAATATGACCGCCAGCTTTTGGGTCAAGTGCGGGGCTTGGCTGGCCAAACGTGGAGTAAAGCGACCAATGGACGAGCTTCCACATATAGATATTGTGGTCATGTGGGGCGAAGTTGGGAAAATCAATGCGGGTGATCTTCCTTTGTAATATGAATCTTGGAGGCGATTCCGTACAGAAATGTAAAAAAAAATATCTATATACATTTTTTTAATATATAAATTCTTTCATGCAATTTTTTCAATACATTTTATAACTCTAAAACATATTAATTTCAAAATTGGACCAAGTAATTTATTTTCCTAAGTATTAGTTTAAGTTATTACTTTTTGAAGCAATAAAAATATAAATACTTAAAGTAAATCAAATTAAATAATAAGAGTGAAAGAAATTTACACCTAGCTATCCACTTGAAGTAGGTTTTTTCATAAATGACTTTCATCCAATTCTTTCATTTGCATACAAAAGCTCCAATCATTAAAAAAAAAATATCCACAATGTAGCTAACAAAAACCATTACAAGTAAGAGAAGACTCTTATTTATAGAGTTCTAGGTTCAACCACCTCACAAATTAAAAATATATATATTCTAGCGAATATGTTTGATGAGTCAAACAATCACTAAAATAATGTTACAATGTTGTTGAATTGATCATCAAATTATATATTTTAGTCCTTCCATGAGAGGATCAAAGAGGAACGCTTATCCAACAAATAATGGCACACTGGAGAATGGCACAAGGTAGTTGCAAATTATGCAAAAATGTCAATCAATAACCTCCAACAAGTGCTTCATTCAAGAATATCATGAGACCTATCAAATTGTAATAAAATAGTCTCCAAATAGTGCAAATGGTCCACCAAGAGAAGACACACCACTCCATAAATAGAAAAAGACCAAGTCCATGGAATAAAAAATAGTATCCAAGAGAAAAATGCTCCATGCAAATCTTGAACCATGTGAAGAATCTCTGAAAATGACAAAGGTGCACTAGTTCCAAGTCAACTAATGACAAAATGACACCTAGAAAGGGGTGCCTAGAAGGGGGTGCCAAGAATATTGAGTTAATAAATGAATGGAAAAATGGTTGAATAAATGTGAAAGTGGACAAATGGGTAGGAAGCATGCATAACTAACCCTAAAAAAAATGCAAGCACAACCACCTCCTCAACATATGTGCCAAGGATAATAAATAGTCAACAAAGAGTCCTTCAATTCACCCCTTAGTTGATAAGTTTTGCACACACCTTGCACGGCTTCTGCGCTTCATCTGCACTTTTGCGGGAATGAGAACAATGGTATCTCTCCTGAGCTTCCAGAGATAAACTCTGAACCTCCGTCAATGCACTCCATGCAGATGATTTCACTGCACTTCTTGCAGGAACTTCTCACTCAAGAAGAGAAACAATTGAAACTCATTCTCTCTCTCTCTCATTCTCAATCTACCTACTTTCATTAACTATGCATAAATGCCTCTACCTACTAAAGATGAGAGCGAAGAATAGGGAAGATAGCTCAGAATGCCTTTCCATGCTCCTAATTTATAAACAATCCTTCTTCCTTGTTTGAGAAGAATAGGGTAGATAGCCCATTGCTGATGAGGGCATATCTTCTTTCAAATCTCACAAACGTGAGTGAAAGATTGGCCCAGATGATTCAGTTTATTTTTAACAATATTCTCTATGTAGGATGGCATCAGATGATTGTTATGGAGACTACCTGTCTCCATACAGTAGAGATATACTACTATGGTGGATATGTTCCACTATTCATGAGGCAGATATTCTTTCAGACCTCACAAATGTGAGTGAAATATTGGCCCAAATAATTCAATATATATCATAACATTGTTTCTATGTAGGTTGCTATCAGATGTTTGTTATGAAGACTGTATGATAGTAGATGAAGACTACTGTGGTGGATATGTTCCACTGTTCGTGACTATACATCGTTGATCAAGTACTTGTGTGCTACTTGGTGTGGTAGTAAACCACTAGATTGTAGTTATGTACTACTATGGATAGACACAGTTGTGTTCTATTTTTGTTCTAACTGTCTTGAAGACTATGAATAGTTTATTGGAAATAATCACCATCCAGACGAATGATGAACAGAGATTTTCCAGATGGAAATTGGTTCAGAGCATTTACTCCTCTAGATTATAAGAGTGGCTCTTGTATCACTCTATGGTGTGAGTGACTTATCTAGCATCATGTCTAATTACTCANNNTCATGAGATAGTCTAGACGACTATATTGATGCTACTGGGTAAATGGTATATTTTTTTGTGCTCAAGACAATTACCTATAATACCTCCCTAGCTAGGAGGGAGTGTTAAGATTATGGTAGATGCGGGATGTATTTACGTCCACGTGTAAACTTGACGAGAATAGAAGACTCCAGAAAGCAAGAGAAAACCCTAATGAGTTGGCTAATAACCCTAGAAGTCTTGTCGGCTCAAGAAGATAATTTATATTAGGTTATTATCCTCCAAGAGAAGAAGTCGGCTAGAAATAATAATAATATACTGAACAGACACATATCCAAAAGGAGAAGTCAACCCCAACAAATCTGGCAGAACCATTATAAATACAGGGCACCAGTTCTCATTTTGACACATCTCACCAGTTGCAAAGAGCCAGTTCTGTGCAGTGTAGTTGCAGTCTTGTGCGCAGGTTTGGAGGAGAGTTGCTGGTGCAACTGTTGTAGCTAGAAACTACGTTATGGCTTGGACTATCTCTTGGCTAGGGTTTGGACTATCTGATCATCTATTGTTGGTGCGCTATCCTTGGAGGAAGATGCACTACACCTTGTTTGGCTATCTAGCCTAGGGTTTGCTTCCAGAGTAATTCTCAATCAAGGTTAAGGTGCTGAGAGGGTGGCTTCAGCCTATGGTTGGGTGACGAGGGTATCGTCAATGGTAAAACAAGCACAATCTTCTATATTCTAACACACCAGTCACTCAGTCTTTACTTGTTTATATTCTTCTATCTTTGGTCTACGACGATGTACTGCTATATCGTGGTAAAACACTAAAGGTTCTTTGGTATTGGTACATTTTATTGGCATTTGTTGACATGGAAGGAAATTTTCTTGTTGATTACCAATGACGAAGCCACCACCAACGGGTCTTGGCATATGCTGGTTAGTTTGTTGTACCTGTTGATTACCAACGACGAAATCACTGCCAACGACTCTTGTTCAGAAATTATTGCATCTATTGCGGAAATTGGTTTTTACTTGTTAGAAATTGTGGGTGAGATGAGAAGAGAGTGACATTGTTCCTCGCTACTCTCGTGGGTAAGCAAAGGAGAATTAAACAACTCTGGAGAGATCTGAAATAGGTGACGATGAAGAATCAACATGAAGAGTTATTATATTTTGAATATGAGTATGATGTGCTTTCATTTGAAGAACCTATACTTGAAGATTGTTACACATCAAAATTACTCACTTCAATAGTGTCGCAAGTGTCGTCATTACAAGTGTCGCATGTTGACCATAAGTTTCGCAAGTGTCGCAAACATCATACTGTCATCTTGCCTATGTCGTGTCTCAAACGACATCATAAGGACACTTAAGACTGGTTTAAGAAGGAGAAACCATCTGATGAAGAGTACAAAGCCTTTGCCATGGAAAAACCCACTTAAAAATGATTTTTGGAAGGCATTGTGCACCTTTTTGGGGGAGCACTTTCCTTTTTGAGAAAATATTGTGCTATTAAGGAGAATCAGGGAAAAATCCCCCTTATCTTATAAATAAGCTAGATTCGAATATGAGGTCAAGGCTACATCTTAGGGAGGATCCAAAACTGATGGAGAAAGTTCCTCAACCTATCCCAAGAATCTCTAAGGTGGTTGGGTCTCTCCAAACTTATATAAGGAGGCCTTCTCATGGTAAAAGCATATAGAGACATTGTAAAGCATCAAACTTATGATCTCATAAGGGAGATATCATTGAAGCATCATCATTCTGTGTGTGGATTATTTGAGCAAGGGTGTAGACAAAGAGAGCTTGGTGAAGCTGTTGCATCTATATCTATGGCTGTAAGCATTTCACTTTGTTTTCATTAATATAAATATATGCTTGGTCTGTTTCCTTTAAAGTTTGTGTACGTTTCATGAACTTGTTTCTTTTATAGATCCATTATGAATCTAATCATGGTAGAGTAGGAAGTATGTTTCGTTGTTGTTGCTCATTGTATTGCAGGACCTTCTTAAGAACTTGGAGATCAAGATCAGCCTGGATCGAGCAAGGACAAACGTCGGTAAAGGTATTTACCCTTCTTCCTTCTTCTTATTCAGTGTCATGAAAAGGAATGTCAGTGTCCACAATAACACTTTTCTGTCTTGGTCATAGGGGTCTAGTATCAAAGAGGAAATCCACTTGTCCGCAGGGGGATTCTCCTAAAACAAAAATTGGCGACTCCATTGGGGAAGGACTCTTATTTGTCTTTCCTTGGTTTGTCCCTTCCCTTTGCTTACCTTCAAATCTTATGCATGTTGTGTCTCTGATCCTTAGATGTGTTGTTGGCTCTTGGAATCATCTTACACACTGAATTTCTACATTTTTCCTGAGTTTTATTTTTATTTTTGGGTAATTTGTTTTGAGTTCTCAGAGGCCAGCGCTCCCCTTCCTTTACCACTAGGGTGTTGGCACTCCCTTGCAGGCTCGCACAGAGCATTGCAATGCTCTGGTACTCTTGACACCATAGCGCTACCCTTTTTTCTGCAAAAAGTATTCTTGGGAGTTGATTTCTCAGTCTTCTTTTTGCTGATTCATCTGCTCAGGGTTTATGCTATTTTAGTGTGTCCTTGTTTAGTCTCCAATTATTTGATTTCTAAGGATTAATGATGTTTTGTTTGGATTTTTGACATCTATTTTCCTTGCTTTGAGTCACTCTTCTTCCTTGAGATTTGGAGTCGATCTACTGCTTTCTCGCTTATCTGATTGACTGAAAGTCATGGTAAGGAAAATCAGAGTTCTATGAACCATTCCATTTGATCTTTGAGGTCTTTTCTCCAAGCATTTCCTCCTGTCTAGATTTGGTTTTCTTTTCTTGTTTGATCACAATAAGGGTGTGTTTTTTGTTTATGTGAAGTTTTCTTCCGATTGCTTAAATCTCACAGATCTTGAAGTCTGATTAACATAGGAATCTTTACATCAAATTGATTATCAGTCACATATAAACATTTTAGCATTGTATTAGATTTTTGATTGAGGACTATTGCATTAGGTCATTGCATCTTAGTGTTTGAAAGTGAAAGGAAAATCCTTCTCCTTCCCTTAAATAGACATTCATAGAAAGAAAAGACTTTTTATCATTTTTTATGCATGTTTTGAGAATTGAGTCATAATATCATTAATTTTCACTTTCATACACCTCTGAGTAAACAACAGCCACTAAAATCAACGATAAACTAAAATTTATCAGACTTTTTTACATTTTTGTTAAGCAAACCTACATTAGCTTAAGGTGTAGGGCTTTGGAATAGGTTGAAAGGATAAATTTACAAAGCTATCAAACAAACTTAGCATATTTCAATAGGGAGAGCAAATCCAATTGTCGTATACACTTTCTGGGATATCCCTCTCACACAGGGGTTATGCACGAGGTTGTGTTCAGGAGAGTTACGAAGATTATCCCTCCGTGGTTTAACCATTTGTAGTAGTCATATTGTATATTGGGGGTTCTTCTTGAGGTTCAACTATATTCATTTGGTCTCAATGCTTCGTGAATTCTGAATCTGTTCGGGGTCCTCTGGAGTTCTACTTGTCCACTTGTCCTCAGTTCTCTTGAAGGATTTCAGACTTGTTATCCTGCCAATACGTTTGGAATGGACTATCAAATATACCCTCCCAGGGGCTGACTGCGAGTTGGTGACCTTAGTAGCCATAATATTCAGGGTCTTACACGAGGTGACGATGAAGGGAAGTCTCACTGTACCTAGAACAGACGTTGGTCAAACTCACTCGGGCTCCTTGGAGGGTAAATCCACAATTACTGCGTGGAAGCTTGCACCAAGGCGTAAGTCTATTAAGTAGGTCGCCAATGTAACTGATCCACCCGCTCTATCCACACCCCTTCCTATATTGATTCGCGACGTTGGATTTCATCACCAACTATTGGTTTCATTGTGGGAAGTTTTGTTTGATTGTTTGCTTCTCAGATTCATAGCATGTGTTGTTTGTTTTACTTAGTAGACCTTAGGTCAAGTTAGTGTTAATGGCATCAATTTTGGAGAGTACCAATGGAGGAACCCCTTGTCCTAGGGAACCTTTCACCTTTCCTTCTTTTGGAAACATTGGTCCTCTGTACATTGCCACACTGAGTCTTTTGAGACTCACCATCGAATTACCGGTTTGGTTGTTCCCACTCCGGTGATATCGAATCTTCCCAGTGATTCAACTACACCTAATGATTCAGATGTAAGTACGCCACACACACATCAACCTCATGTCAAATTTTCGCCTTCTTCACCCATTAAGTCTCCTTCCCTTTCTCCTTCTTCGCGTAGTGAAACCTCTAAAGCAAGTAGCCAGGTTGATAAGAAGAAGAAGAAACGGAAAGAGAAGAAGAAGAAGAAACTGAAAAGGACCAAGCCTCCAACCATATCAGATGTTGGATCCAAGCAACCAACTGCTATTAATCGTATTGGGAGTGTTGATGAGGTCGACAAGATTAAAACGAAGAATATGAAGCCCAAATCCCCTTGCATTCTTTGTAAGGGTGTCCACTTTATAAGGGATTGCCCTGGTCTTCCCAAGGTCTTAGAAATGTGGTCCTCCACATCATCGGCCTCTGCTAGACATGCTGGTGACGCCCCGTCAACTAATGACATTAAGGTTGGTAAGAAGAAGACAACTGTTAAATTTCCTTGCATGTTATGCAAAGGTGATCATTACTCTCAACTTTGTCCTCGTATGGACGAGGATTCTTCTCTTTTGAAAAATCTTCAACTTTCAATTGGTTATCGTAATATTTCTCCCAACCCATCATTAGTTGATGGAATGGTCAATCCAGTTCCATCCTGGGTCAGTCCGGTTGATCAAGTGGTCAATCTAGTTTCATCCCTGATTGAACCACTAACCAAAGTAGTTGATCTAGTTTCGTCATCGATCAGCCCTACTTTTCATATGAAAAGTGAAACCCAAGTGACTGATCCAGTCCCGTCATTAGTTAGTCCCACCCTTCGTCTGAAGAGTGCCAACATGGTCAATCCCAATCCTTCTCTGACGAGTGCCAAAGTGGTTTCTCCGGTCCCTTCATCGGTCAGTCTGGTTGATCATGTCATCAATTTGGTCACGTCTTTAGTTGAACCAGTTGACAAAGTGGTTGATCCGATCCCATCTTCGGTCAATCCCACTCTCCCGTTAGAGAGTGCAACCCAAGAGGTCGATCATTTTCCACCTATCGATCCCATTGTCCCCTTGGAGAATGAAACCCAGGTGGTCGATTTGATGTCGTTATAAATCGATCCTATTCTCCCGCTAGAGAGTAAACTCGATTCTGCCCACGTTTTTCTCGTTGATACAGAATTTGTCATGCTGGGGGGCATTCCTCCTTCTCCTAAAAAACCTCCTCCAAGTAATGAGGCCATCGTTTTTGATTGGGGTGTGCTAACTGGACCTCATCTTCCCTCTCACATTCCTTTCAAGATCACAGTACAGGTTTGTGGTCAGGACGTTCCTCATGCGCTGATAGATGAAGGTTCGTCCGTTAGTATTTTGTCCTCTATTGCTTAGAAAGCTTTGGGTTATCCTCAGCTTGTGCCGATTACCCAGACTTTGTTCGCTTTTAAGAGAAGAACCAATCACCCTTTATGGATCCTTCCCCAGTTTCCCGTAACTTTGGGAGGGAAAACTATCTTTATTGATGTTATGGTAATCCAGGACCCCTTGGATTTCGATTTACTCCTTGGGAGAGATTATGTCTATGCCATGAAAGCTATTTTTTCCACTCTTTTGCATGTGATATCTTTCCTGCATGATGGAATAATGGTGACTATTGATCAACTTTCATGCATTGGTCTTGAATTGATTACCAACCCAATGACCTCCTTAAACGATTCTTATATGCAATCGGTATCACCCATGCCACAGGTGAATTATGTGGCATTGTCTCCCATGACTTCAACTTCCGATGACTTCGATTCAGTAGTTGACATGGTGATCTCTTCGGTAGGGCTATTGGAGCCCGATCTCCTTACCCCTATGACGGACCTTGACATGTGTCCCTTCTAGAGTGTTTTTTTTCCATCCAGTGAAGATCTCTTGGAATCCATGATCGAGTTTTGTCCCTTGACATGGTATCCTTCCAGAGCATTATCCTCTTGGAAGCCATGATCAAGAAGAGTCTACGAGCATATTTTCTCTTCTCTGTGGAAAGCTCGTTAAAAAATGAAAAAGAAGCCACGAGCATAGTTTTCCTCTCTATAGCAAGCTCCTTAAAAAATGAAACAAAAATCTGGAGATTCAACCTAGAGCCTTGAGCATAGTTATTTTCTTGTGTCAAGATCATTAAAAAATGAAATAGAAACTTCTCCTACCAAGTCGAGTCTTTTGTTAGGTCTCGTATTTAAACTTTCATTTCAACCACCCTTATCCTTTTTCTCCATCTAGTACATAAATTGGTGACAACCTCAAAGTTAGTGAATGAATTGAAGTTTGGGGGGCATGCCTCCAGCCTTTGATTATCATCTTGGAGTTAAGCCACTAGCTTTTCAAGTTGGGGGTAGAGTACCAACCATCCATGGGTATCCCAACCTTTGGAAATTACGTTGGGATTTTAACAAGCATAGTTTAATTTTGTTTCAAGTTTGTTTCAAAATGAAACCAATACCGAGCATAGTCTTAGTTCATTCTCATGCTCGGAAAAACATAAGAACGCATCGAGTAAACTTTTATCTCTTTTTCGGACTCGCATGGACACACGAAAAAGGACCCCCCTGGAGTTGTCTTTAAGCTCTTTTCAGACTCTCTAAACGTGAAAATATTGTTGAGTGATATTGCTTCCTTTAAGACTCGTTAAAAGGTTTGAAAGGGTGTCTTTCGAGTGATAATTTATCTCTTTTTTAGGCTCGCGAGACTAACATTACAAAAAAGGACAACAATGGAGTTGTCTTTAAGTTCTTTTCAGACTCTCTAAACATGAAAAATCACCGAGTTTACCTTCTCTGGACTCATTAAAAAATCATTGAAGGGCCCATATGGGACCGAACTCTTACTTCTTCCAGTTCATTAAATAAAGGAATAGGGACTTACCGAAGCTGAGTTATATCAAGCATGTGTTTCCCTCCTTGAGCTTGTTAAATCAAAAAGAGGTACTCGTCTATCTGGATGGTGGAAAAAATGAAGGAAGCAAGCCAAGCAGTTTTTGAGAATATTACTAGTAACTCCTACGGTCGCCCTTGAACACGACACTTTGTCTTTGCACGCATTTTAAAATCTGCTGAATCTCTACACTGAACCAGTCCTCTGAGTTTTCTTACTCCTTTGGGTCACCCGACGAAAGTCACAGTATCCATTGCATCATCATGTTTTGATCCATGTCATGTTTTTGTTGTTGTGCCTCAGTGTTCAAGGGAAGTATCTTCCTCAAGAGTCAACCATCACAAATTTCTTGTTTCAATACCCAGGACAGTCCATGTTCATTTGATCCACCAATTTACATATATGTGTTTGTTTCGTGTCGTTGATGGGGGATACATCAAGGCCCTCCTTCGATGAGTATGTTCTTGTCAACTTCAGCACATTATCCAGGAACTAGACTTAGAAACCAGTTATTACCTTGGGACCTGCAAGCCTCAATGGCAGGCCTCCTCGCTTCCGACAGTGGGTTTACATCATTGAACCTTGATCGGATGATTCCACAGATGTTCGACTTCAACTCATCCATTCACATTCGTTGGAATTTACTAGAGTACCTTGGGAATCATTGACATCAATGGTGATTTCCCTCGTGCTTGTTAAAATTTTACCTCATTGACTGGTAATCAAGTGGTTTCTTCCATGTTCAACATCAGGACATCTATTCACATGGTTAGACTCGTACTACATTGGGATCGGTAAGAAGACCCTGGGTTGAGTGATCAATCTGATATGTACTTTTCCTGGGTTGTGACAGAGTTTCTTTTGAAGATTGACACATATACTGTCACATAGATCCACTTTGTATTGGTCTGTAGCTATGTCTTGTCGTTTCATATATCCACTATGTATTTTTCATGGCTATGATTAGTTCATGTCATGGGAGTATAGATCCACATTGTATCTTCGGTGGCTATACCTTTTTGTCAATATAATTATGGATCCGCAGTGTATCTTATGGCGGCCATACCTTGCAAGTCCTTATCACCCAAGCATAGATATGCCTGCCTTGGGTTTGAAACATGTCATAATATTTGTTTGATGGTTGTGTGCATCTTCTACCAAGTTCTCCACATCCATACCCTTGCTCGAAAAAGTCTACAAAGTACTTTAGTCATCACATCTTCTAACTTTGCACTTTGGGGGGAAATCTGTTACACATCAAAATTACTCACTTCAATAGTGTCGTCATTACAAGTGTCACAAACATCATACTGTCATGTTGCCTATGTCGTGTCTCAAACGACATCATAAGGACACTTAAGACACCTTCAAAGACTGGTTTAAGAAGGAGAAATAATTTGATGAAGAGTACAAAGCCTTTGCCATGGAAAAACCCACTTAAAAATTATTTTTGGAAGGCAACGCTCCCCTACCCACTATCAGGGAGCGCCAATGCTCCTTGACCTCCTTGGGGGGAGCGTTGCAATGCTCTATGCACCCTTTTGGGGGAGCGCTAGCCTTTTTGAGCAAATATTGGGCTATTGAGGAGAATCAAGGAAAACTACCCCTTATCTTGGAAATCAGTTGGATTTGAATCTAAGGTCAAGGATATATCTTAGGGAGGATCCACAACTGATGGAGAAAGATCCTCAACCTATCCCAATAATCTCTAAGGTGGTTGGGTCTCTCCAAGCTTATATAAGGAGGCCTTCTCATGGTAAAATCATATAGAGACATTGCAAAGCATCAAATTTATGATCTCATAAGGGAGATATCATTGAAGCATCATGATTCTGTGTGTGGATTATTTGAGCAAGGGTCTGGACAAAGAGAGCTTGGTGAAGCTGTTGCATCTACATCTATGGCTGTAAGCATTTCACTTTGTTTTCATTAATATAAATCTATGCTTGGTATGTTTCCTTTAAAGTTTGTGTACGTTTCATGAACTTATTTCTTTTATAGATCCATTATGAAGCTAATCATGGTAGATTAGGAAGTATGTTTCGTTGTTGTTGTTCATTATATTGCAGGACCTTCTGAAGAACTTGGAGATCAAGATCAATGCCGATCGAGCAAGGGCAAACATCAGTAAAGGTATTTACCCTTCTTCCTTCTTCTTCTTAGCTTCATGAAAAGGAATGTCAATGTCCACAATAGAACTTTTTAGTCTTGGTCATAGGGGTCTAGTATCCAAGAGGAAATCCACTTGTCCGCAGGGGGATTATCCTGTAACAAAGATCATAATGCAGATTTGGACATCAATGAAGAACATGACGGAATCAATAAAATATTGAAAAGACTAATGGCGGTTCTTCCATCCTTCTCAGGTAAAAAATTTAAGCTTTGGGCATTTAAAATGGAAAGATTACTTGGTTCAGTAGATTTATGGAAATTTTTTCAAGATTGTTTGGTCAATTCGCGTAATAAGAGAAAAGATAAAATAGCCTTATATCTTATCAATTTAGCACTGGATACAAGTATTTTGTCTCTTATTTTATATGAATTTGGTCATATAGAGAATGCAAAAATGTTATGGGATATTCTAGAAATGAAATATTATGAAAATATTGCATCTTCTTATGAGGAAACTTCTGAAGTTGATGGTGAACCTGTAGAAGATGTTGAACCCCACTCTGGTCAGTCGCATGTAGATAATGATGATCGTAATGAAGAAACTGTCGTTGAAGTAATGTATGATGAGGAGAACATGTCAAATGAAGATTGGTTGAAGATCAAGCAGGAAATACAATATATTGATAATTTGCTAAATGTAAGAGGACACCTGCTTGAAATAATAAATGATGAGGAATCTACAACGATAGTGAATGTTGTAGAGGAAATTGAAAAACATGTGTTGGATGATGTTGTAGACAACGTCAATACTAAAACTGCAACAATAGAGTTGAGAGCACCGACATAAGATGACAACAATGAAGAAGAGAAACCAGATGCAATGCCAAAATATTTTGAAGAATATTTGAAGTTCCTTGAAGAATGGCTTGAAAATCCACAACTTACTGAAGATTGCATGGTCATTGAAGAATAAGACTGCATTACAGATACAAAAATTGAGTCAATTTATGATGAAAACACAATGGTTATTGGAGAAGAAGACACTGAAATTGAAGAAATGTTTATGAAGTGGAGCCTTGAAGAAATCAAGTTCTATTATGAACTTATGTTGCAGCAAATTGATGATCAAAATCTCAATGGTGAAGAACAAACAACAAAGAATGGTATGTGGCAGCAGTTCACATACAAACAAATTTTCGAAGAAAAGTTGAAGAGGAAAAGCATGGACATTCTGAAATAATTTTCATATTGATGACAAACACCAACAAGAGGATAAAGGATAAGAAGTTGAAACATGGATTTTTCAGCAAAAGAGGAAGACTTAAATTGAAAATGCATAGGGGGTTTAGAATCTGGAAAAGGAGGAAGAGAAAAACTCACTCATACATGGAGTTGAAACAAATTTTAAGTTTTTGTTTGAATTGT
>JASDQU010438455.1:12536-30843 GCA_032191745.1 Picea mariana
CATGATTGGCTCTAGTGCTCATAACCGACGAGATCAACATGATGATTCAACCATGGTGGAATTAATATGTGCAAATCCACACACAATTCAACCCAAGGACAAAGAGAACATCCCTCACAAATCTAGGATAAAATTAAGCAAACCAAGGGCTCATGAGGCCTTCCGAAAACCAACCCTCTGGGGGAGATGAAGTCCCCACAAGATTGGCTAGTGAAGGTTTGAAGAGAAGCTACAATGAATGATCTGAAATATCCCTAACTAGTGCAAGCACCCTTTATTAAGACATACACTCTTTATTAAGGCGGGCACCCTTCAAAGGAACGAATACCATGAACAAATGTTTTCACTGTTGATGTTGAGGGACTAGAGAGTTCCCAACAACATCTCAACCTCTTGGTTGGCTAAACCAAGAAGAGGTGAGAATGATCACCCTATTTGATAGCCTAGTCATAATGCACATTTGACCCCTACAATATAGAAATCTAAGCATTAATCATTTATTAATATATTTATAACTATATGATTTATATATATTTTTATTTAAGTTTATAAAAAATAAATTAAACTAAAATTATTGCAAAGTTAGTCATGCAATTGTAAAAATGAAATAATTAATGAAACAAAATTTGCGAATTTTGGAACTATATGAACTTGTATTTTGTTTTGTAAGTGAAATATGAATAAACAAAGTATAAATGAAAAACATTAAAAGAAAGTTAAACCAACTAAACCCTAAAGTTTAAATGATGAAATCTCCATTGCATGGTTTTTGCAATTATAATTTTTTTTTTATGTATTTATTGACCTCATCATTTTATATTTTATTTTGTATGAAATATAAAAAAAAAATAGATATGTTAGTGTGAAAAAGTTAAAGTGAGAAACTCGAAAATTGCTTAATATTTCCATTAATTTAACGAAGTAAAATGAAAATTTTATTTTCTTATAGATGTTACAATTAATTAATGAAAAAGAAACTAATAAAAGGAAAATAAATAACGAGAATATATACATAAATTACAAAGTCAATGAGTGTATATGATTTGCATCTTTTTATATTTTTTAAACATTGTGTTAAAAAAAATGAAAAGAATTGAGACTTATAATTATAAAAGAAAAAAAAGAAAGTATTTTAAGAGTCCAAAGAGTTTAATCTTTATTTCTTTTTTAAATGAAACTTCCAAACATTTTTTTGAATTTTTGAAGTTGTCAAGCTTTTACTTAGATTTGGACCAGAGTTCTAGTCTTTAATTGTCTAAGATAATATGTTATATCATATAGTGAACAGTGAATAATTAAGCATAAAAGAAGACAAAGAAGAAAAATCAAGTTGGATTTTTAACTAAGTAATGTCGGTGAAACTGAAGACAACTGTCTGTATAAGAAAAGATAATCAGTACTAAAAAATCAGACTTAACTTACAACATATTAAAGCTAATAAGCAAATACCTTAATAACTCAACCCAAACTTTGACTCCTTCTACCACTCTGCAAGACATTCTTTCCAACAACTTCATCAAGTCCTTCCTGAAAAAATGGAAGATGAATGATGAATGAAAAATGAAAAAAGAAAAACCTCACTGTGCACTAGGCATACCTCTCTCACATAGTTTTTCCTCCTTTTTCTTGGCTAATGCTTGTTTTATAGCATTTGATTGAGAGTTTTGGTACTTTGGGTTGTTTCATGAGCTTAGGCGAACCGGTTAGAACCGATTTCTTATTAAATAAAATAATGTTACTTTGAAAATCTCCACAAGTCAATTTGATTTTATTAAATCCGCTCTTAGGAAAATGAGAAGAATTTGGTGCCAATTTCTCCGAAACTAAAAGCATGGGGATTAAATGGTCCAAATGGGGCTTCCCTATACTTTGGAAAAAAGAATCACTGATGTTATGTTCGTGTTGGTACCATAAATTAATGTAGTAGATATGTAGTAGATATCACCGAATACCAATTGAAAATTGTCAAAATGGTGACCAATACAATTCCCGAGACTAAAAAACGAGTCATACTCCATGAGTATGATGGTAAAGATGTATAGGTGCATCCACAAATAAAACACCCTTCAATATAAAGCAAGCGTATGTCATAAAACTTTTAAGTATGGAATTTAGCTTGCTTAGCATAAGTTGTAAGGAACATATTTTAGTGGTTTCATGATATGGAATAAATTAATCCAAATATAAAGCTTTGGATTTTGGGTAATAAAGTTAACAAGTGGAAACGTACATGGTAAAGATAGAATGATATAATAATATATCTTGTGTTTTGAGGATTTGGTATGGCATGGGATAAAGTTAAAGTCATAACAAGATGCATGTTAAGAGAAAATCTTGGGAAAGTGAGTAATACCATGATTAGGAGTAATATGTTGATAGATATGGAATGATGACATGGTAATAATTAATTTTTAAATATTTTTGTATTTCTTCAGTAAATATGATGGGGCATATATTAATAAGGGGTGATATAGGGTTTTTAGACATGTTGTGTAATTGTGTAAAATATTATAGTGTAAATAATGCAATGAGTTGGGAAAGGCCTTGCATGATGATTTCGCCAAGTATTGTGTTAACTTTAACGAGAGTGCACGGAAATTTTCTTGCAAGCGATTTGAAATGAGGGGGGGAGCTTGAAAATGTTTTTCTATTTAGAAAATTTTGATCACAATAGTCATCAACATGCCCTAGGTACTATAGGCATGTCCCACCTGTAGTCACCTCTGTAGCTACCCAGGAATGGCCACTAAGGATACCAACTCAAAATTAATCACTGGGCAAACGATTGCATGCCCAAGCACATAGAAGGGTAAGGTAAATATGCCTAAAGCTTCAAAGGCGTTACCTCACAAAGAGGCGTGGCACCAATGAAACCCATGTATACATAGTAATCAAAGCGATGCCACAAACACTAAAACAAGGAGAAATGTGTAATCTTCCTACTTTCCTTAATGCGACCTCATGCTTGACTCCTATGTTAGAGGAGTGTTGGCACAGGGGCAGACCCAAGGTTCAACGCTTCAACAACGCACCAACAAAACCCTAACTACCGGCCTTTTCGGCAACACTTGTGAAGCATATGAAGTCTCACCCAAGGTAGAGGCAGGGGTGGCTGTAGGACTCAAATGTATGCAACCCAGCTAGGACACATATCTGTGATTATACCACTTAACAAAGCACTTAGCAGTTAACATTCTTCAGTAATTCACCCTTATTCACATCACAAATCCAAACCCTAATTACAGAACAATGTAGTATTCAACCAGATCTAACACATCTAAGAACTTACCATATTCAAAGAGATCAGATCTAGCATTCATTCACATTACTAAGCACTAATCTAGTATACCAGATGCATCATACATAAAGATATTGACACTAAGCATAAATCACATCATCAACATACAACCATAATGCGCAAAGCAACCATAACACAGGATATACATGGTTCACCCCAGTGTGGGGCTATGTCCACCAACTCTTCTCTTCTTTATTATCTTGTCTCAATCTTCTACAAGCACAGAGCCAAAGGAACCTACTCCACATAGGACAGGAGATCTGTGCACACCTCGCCAGATCATCCTTCCCTGAGCTAGGTTTAAGCACAAAGCCCTCTTACTGTCTATACACAAGATTCTTACAATCACTTGCACGTAGTTGTGCAAGTTCTTAACACATCGCATGCACAAAGCATCCACAACTATTTTCACTTAGCACATTGGCCTCTTCCTACATCACCTAGATATCTATTTATACATTACAAAATGGGCCTAGACATGGGTAAACCCATGGGTCGACATCCCATACCCATTACATAAACCCTAATCCCAAAAACTTCCCTAAAAAGGGGTCGAGATCCCATGATCTCTTCTTTGACTTGCGCTCTGCCTTTGACCAACTTGTCGAAGTCCCAAAAGAGGTCAAACATGACCAAGGATCTCCAAAACTTGGTCAAGGGCCAACATGCCCCCAACACTCACCTGTGACTCATCCCGAGTCACTCTGGTCTGGGTAACTCTACCTCAAAAGCTTCAATCTTGGCTTGAGCTGCTTCAACCTATTGTTGCGCCAAGGCCTCTTGCTCAACGAACTCTTCAATAACTGCCTTGTTTACAGGTCCTTCTAAGCATTTTTCTACCGAAGCGACTACATGTTCTAGCTCTATTCCTCGACCTTCAATCTCCTCAAAAAGTAGGCAAGCTACATCCTAGACTAGCTGGAGATTTTGAGTCACTTCCATGACTTTGCTTTGTATGCCATGGACCTGCTACTGATCCGTGCGTTCTTCCTGGGATCTTTTCATCCTCTCAACTGCTGACAGGAGTTTCAAATACACTTGTACTACTCTTGCTTGTTGCTTTTCTTCCTGTAGCTGTGACTCTAGTGTCTTCAGTTCAAGGTCCTCAGTAAGGCACTCATAAGTCTGTGCACTACGACTTCTTAGCTATTTACATTCCACATCTAATGCTTTGATCCTTTCAACTGTGCTCTGGGTAGTTGCTTCTCTCTAGTCTCACACTTCCTACGAAGTTCTTGACACTGTTTCTAGCTCTAGTTCTACAATTCTCTGTTGAAGTTGTTGAATGGCTTCCGCAAGATTCGCCACTTGACTCTCCACCGAGTCTTCCTCCATATGCTCCAAGCCTATCATAGAGCAAAGTGCTCTGTTGATTGCTTCTTTAATTCTGACCTGCTTCGTGAGTAGTTGTTCTTTCTCCTGCTGGATTTGCGATTTATTTTCTTCAAACTTGGTTTGGAGGTCATGCTTCTCCTACTATGCAACTCAACGTTTCTCTATGATTTCATCTTGTGCTTGCTTCAGGGCCACTGTGGCCTTTTCTTTTTCTTCTTGCATGCGACGAAGGTGATATTCGGTCACGTCATCTATTCTACAGAGTTGGATAGGCACATCTCCCAACTCTGGTTCTTTTGGTGGTGGGGGAGTAGTGGGCACTGCACGGCTGGCGTGAAGGGCTTGTTGTACTCCTCTTAGCTCTGTCTCATTTCTATCATGCATGGTTTCTTGTTTGGATTCATTTCTCCACAAAATATCTTTTGAGGCATCAAATACAGCTTCGATAATGAAGTCGAAGTCATCGACTGTGAGCCCAATCTATAGCTTCAGCTTCAGTGGGGGGAAACTTTGTTTTCTTGGGTGTCTCTGCCTCTTCAAGGGGGTCCCTAGGCAATGTTACTTTTCCCTACTTCTACTTGTCTTATTCCCCTTATTTCTCTTCTTTGTCCACTTCGTCATCTTCTCCTCCACTAGGTGAATCTGATGCAGTCTCTTCTGATGTGCTTTGTATTTCCTATACATCTTCCTTCTTTTTCTTCCTGCTGTTGCTGGGTGCATCATATTCTTCACGAGTAACCACCGGACTTCCAATGAGGTTGGGATCGGACAGTGCTGCCTGGTCGACTGGTATAAGGAACTTTGCAGTCCATTCCTTAGTGATTTCTTCCAGGTCCTCCTCTGTGAGCTTGTAGTAGGAATGAAGCTCTTCTTTACTTTTGTCTGTGCACGCAGTAATATAAATAAAATGCCTATCTGCGTGGAACTTTATAAGGGGCCTGAACCTGTCCAGGGTGTTCGGCGTCATACAAGGGAAAGACTCAATAGCCCTCTTTAGCTACAGGTAGTAGGTATGGAATATTGCATTTGACTGCCATTGTTTCCCCATATCGCTCAAATACCATAGTGTGTTGAAATTCGTAGCTAATGCTTCGAACGACTCAATGTCAGCGAAGGCCACACCTTATGACATCTCCCAAGCAGTGAATGCGATGAGGATCAACAACCAATTAAAATGGAACTCATATCCCTAATCTTGAGCTTCACGACAATCCAGTTCTAACTGGTTGACTAGGTAACTAACCCAGTTCATATGTAGTCCTTCCATGCATTTTCCTACGAGGTCAACAACAAACCCTGTGACTTGCGTGGGTCTGTTCTTTCTTACTAGCTTACTAGAAATCAACTGGCATGCCAGGCACACTGTGCCATTTTGAATGGAGGATACCTTGTAGACTCGTGTCCCTTTCTCTACATTGTTATAGGTGTCTTTGATCTTCTGTGCCAAGGCACGGTCTGCATCCTTCCCTGGATAAAAGTCTTGTGGGTTCGATCCCTGCATGCTCAATCCAGTGATCCTATGGATCAGCATGAGATCGACGGTGATGCATCTTTATAACCATAGATATATGGCATGGAAGCACGAAAACATGAGATTAACGCACACATTAACCTCCTGGTGCCTTCCAAAATGTGGTATCTTTATTACGTTCAAGACAGTGGACCTCACGATGTCCATAGTCCACGGCTGGGGGATGATATTCAATTTCTTCCCCTTGGTCTTGGTCAAATATTTGTGAGGTGCAAGAATGCCATAGCTCTTGTGGTATCCTAGGTTATAGTCATTGATATTCAAGGTTGAAATCCTCTCCAATTATGGTCTGACTGCTTGTATTCCCTTTAGGAGGTACGTAGTGATGACTGTGTAGTCGTAGTCTCTTAGGACACTGTCATGACTCACCACAGTGGCCAAGGGTGGGATGTAGTCAGGTAGGATGGATGGAATTAGTTTCTCATTCACCAAGTCATCATGATGCTTGGTTCTTTTCTCGGTCGTATCTCGAGATGGTCCAGATCCATAAGCAGTCGACATGGAGGATTGCACTCCTCATGTCAATGAGGCTTGGATGCTTGCAGACATCACATTCTCGGCCATGAGGTCTATTAGAATCTCTTTGAAAGATTTTTCTGTTGCGCTAATTTCATTTGACATGCACACTCGAGATCTGATATCTCAGGTTGGTGAAAAATACTCAATGTAACAGCGAGGTCTCACTAATCACTGCGCGAAATCAACTAGTTCTTTGTGGGTACAGATAATCACAATTGGAAAAAGTGTTCTTGGTGAAATTCTCAATGTGATAAATAGATTTTGTCGTAATGTTTTCTTTCAACAGGTCACAAAGCCTTATCCAATTCAATTCCATCCATTATGGCACGGTCCCAATGGTCCAATGGTGAACTTTTGGTCCATAACTTATTTCCTAACCATTTGGGAGTGTTGATCGAACGATCATATTGCCTCCAATGGTCATATTTATTTTTCATGGTTAAGTGCCTTTCTGTGCTGTACTGATATTCCAACAAAGTTCAGGTTCTGGAAACCTTTCTTTTGTGAAGTATTCTCTGGAATTTCTTGCAATTTTTCTAACTTTTCCCTCTTCTTACTGATCTTTCTGGCCTTCTTTACTGTGATTTGAATCATTGGTTTCCTCTTTCCATTATCATTTTTATCTCCTCTTGGAATGATAACTTCGCACTGTGGAGGGTCTTTCATAAGGTTCAAGGGTAATACTTCTTCTCTTTTTGGGGTGGGTGCTCTACTCTCTTGTACAAACAGGTGTCTCCAGTCTTCCCATGTCTTTAGTAGCTTCGACTGGTTCTCTTGTTCTTCCAGTAAGTGTGCTATTCTCGTAGCTATGAAATCTCTTAGTTCTTTCTTTTTGTGTTCTAGATCCTCCTCTTCTTGTTTCCTTCATATATGATCTTTCTCAATCCAAGTTTTTCCTAGAAAAATAACAAATGGGGCATTGTTCTCAACAAACTTAACGATCTCAAATTCTTCTTCTATCAAAGTGTCATGAGCACTCATAGATGTCTGGGTAAGTCTTCCACATAGGGTTATCAACTTTCCCCTAAATAATCCTATTCCTCCTAATGAAGGAACCATAGCAGGCTTTCCCAAAATTTCCCAAGTTCTTTTTGTCATGATATTCAATTGTGTTTCTTCATCCAGGACATAGTCTATGTCGAAGTCTCCTATTCTTTTTTCTATGTACTCTTTCTCTTTTAACACCTTTGATAAGTTGATATTTTTGTGCTCATTCAAGGTTTCTTTCATCTGTAGTAATACAGTCTCTGATTCTTTCTAGGATTCTGTCATATCCTTAGTTTCTTGGATTTTCTCATAATTTTCTTGTTTCATATTCATCTTTTCAATTTTAGCAATCATTATAGGACAATCCAAAACTCCATGGTCCATAGCTTTACAACAAAGACAACTAGGTATTCTACTAGGGCATTCCTTATCAAGATGTCATAGTCTTCTTCAACTGTAACAAAGAGTTAATCCTCTCTTTCTCTTAAATGATCCGCAACCTTTCCTGTACTGTGCATTGGGATCATAGTAACTAACTTGCAAAAAATTCTTTATAAGATCATGCATCCATTTGTTAGTCCAAACATTCTTTCTATGCATAGGGATAATATACCTTTCATTATTTCTATCAGATCTATTCACATCAAATCTTCTTTCTTCTATCTGTGCCCTAGTTTTCAGATTAGGACAAAATTTATCAAACATACCTAGATCCATTCTTTCGAAACAAAATTTTTCACTTATCTTACCTTTCTTAGAGCACAAAGATTCAAGGTATTACCTCTTTTATTTAGATCGGACTTCTCTTCTTAGCACAGATATTCACAAGTCAAGTAGAATACTGTGCACTAAAGAAACAGATCTATGCACAAAGATTTCTTTTCTTCACTTCCCAACAATCATAGTTTTGGGTCCTGGCACTGGAACCATTTGTTGGCATAGGGGCAGACCCAGGGTTCAACGCTTCAACAATGCACCAAAAAAACCCTAACTAACGACCCTTTCGGAAACACCTGTGAAGCATATGAAGTCTCACTTGAGGTAGAGGCAGGGGTGGTTGCAGGACTCAAATGTCTGCAACCTAGCTAGGACACAGATATGTGATTATACTACTTAACAAAGAACTTAGCAGTTAACATTCTTCAGTAATTCACCCTTATTCACATTGCATATCCAAACCCTAATTACAGAACAACGCAATATTCAACCAGATCTAACACATCTAAGCACTTACCATATTGAAAGAGATCAGATCTAGAATTCATTCACATTACTAAGCACTAATCTAGTATACCAGATGCATCATACATAAATATATCAACACTAAGCATAAATCACATCATCAACATACAACCATAATGCACAAAGCAACCGTAACATGAGATATACGTGGTTCACCCCAGTGTAGGGCTACGTCCACTAACTCTTGTCTTGTTTATTATCTTCTCTCAATCTTCTACAAGCACAGAGCCACCGGAACCTACTCCAAATAGGATAGGAGATCTGTGCACACCTCGCCAGATCCTCCTTCCCTAAGCTAGGTTTAAGCAAAAAGCCTTCTTACTGTCTATACACAAGATTCTTACAATCACTTGCACTTAGCTGTGCAAGTTCTTAACACATCGCATGCACAAATCATCTACAACTATTCACACTTAGCACATTGGCCTCTTCTTGCATTTCCTAGATATCTATTTATACATTACAAAATGGGCCTAGACATGGGTAAACCCATGGGCCGACATCCTATACCTATTACATAAACCCTAATCCCAAAAACTTCCCTAAAAAGGGGTTGCAATCCCGCGATGTATGCTTTGACTTGCGCTCCACCTTCAACCAGCTAGTTGAAGTCCCAAAAGAGGTCAAACATGATGAAGGATCTCCAAAATTTGGTCAAGGGCCAACAAGGATCTTCCCAAGACACTGGTTGCAAAAATGGGCTTTACACTCTTTAATGATTCTAAGATTAATTTTGGTGGCCTTAAAGAGTTTGCTCTACAATCCTATTCTTGATCCAGGTGTATATCAGTTGCCATCCACCTATTCCACTAGCTCAAACTCTAATTTCCATTTTGGCATTTGTTTCCTATTTTTTGGGTCCTAAACTTATGAGGCCATTTTGAGGCCCTAAACAACATTTTTTGGGCCCACGATAGTCACACAAAAGAATTTAGCCAAAGTGTAATGGAAACATGTGTATTCCTTGGATAGTTCTTTCCAACAAGCTATCGTGTGCCTAAAACAAAGATCGTATGCAAAAGTTACGACCCTGAAAAGTTGATCTGCCAATTTACTCCATCAGGGCCCACATGAATTTTGGCACTTCATCTCCTAGGGTTAGGTTTTTGGATGTTTAGGGTTTTCTCATTTATGATTTATGTTAAAAAGGCCTTTAGAGCTTCATTGTAACCAACTTATTGTGAATGATCATAGCCGACACATCTCTTCTCAAAGATAAGCTACTACCATTCTATCTAGCTTGTGTGCTTTTGCATTTTATAGTCTTTTGTATTTCAAACAATTATTAATAGAATCTGAGCTTTACTATATCAGTTTGTTCCTTTCCATATCTATGTGTAATCATTTTTTATATCTATGTTATATCTCTACCTTCATATCATTCCTAAACTAATCTAGATTAGTGGTATTAGAGAGGTCTCCTCCTTGTCGTCCTCAGTGCATGTCCCCGACAAGGTCAAGGTATAGAGAGTTGGGTCTCAACATTGTATATATTGACAAAAAATTCTCTCGCATGCCCAAGCAACCTTCCATGGCTGAAAAAAAGTGGGACGACAGGACATGAGATCCTTTCAAATTGTTTCTTGAGGAAGCCCTTGCATGACAAAAAAAATGAGATGATGAATCATTTCTCCCAGATCCTTCGATGGTTGTTGGCAGCAATGGAAGTACCTTCAACCAACAATCACTTCATAGGTGTTATGCCCTTCAAGGTACAATTTAAGTTTGATATTTCTTTATTTGAAGTCCGGATAGATGTCGACGCTTTGGAAAAATGGTTAAATCTGTTAGAGGGTTATTTCTCTGTCCACAATTTTTTCAAAATTGAAAAGATCACCTCCGCACTCCTTGAGGCCCTTCCTCATGTCAGATATTGGTGGAATACTTATTGTGAGAAACATGCCAAGGATGAATCTAGAATGTTTGGGCTAGGACCCACTTGAGAGGATTTTGTTGATACTCTCAAGGAACAATATTACCCTGTTGGAAGTTATGATGACCAGTACACAAGATGAACCACAATGCGCTAAGAGAGGGGACAAACGATGCTAGAGTTGACAAATACTTTCCATACCTTGTGCACCAAGCTGGGTATCAAAGACTCTGAGTGGCATAGGGTCCTAAAATATCATGGGGATCTACACAAGTACATCCAAATCTGATCTGAATTATTTTCGGCAAGAAATGAGAGCACAGATATAGCACAGATATATATTGAGATATTGAAAGAACAACAATAATATAATAGAGGTATATCATAAATATAACTAGAGGCCAATATATATAGTAATACATGATTTCTATTCATGAAATAAATGTACATAGACTGTAAAAATACAGAGTGAAAGACTCGTTAGAATGGTGGCAACTTATATCTAAGAAGAGATGAGACAACTACTCACATTCACAAGAAGATGCTAGTTACAATGATGCTCCAAAGGCCCTTTCAACATAAGTAAAATCCAAAACCCTAACCCCGGAAGATGAAAATTCAAAAGGTTTGCAGGCCTCGATGGGGGTAGTTGATAAGTCAACTTCTCGGGAGCGTAACTTTTGCATACGATATCTGTTTGGGGCACTCGATACACCGTTGGAGAGGTCTAATCGAGAATAATGAATTTCAACTGGCCCAATTCAATGAATTTGGCAATCACTTGGGCCCCAAATCCCCAAAAAAACATCGTTTAGGGCCTCAAAACAACCCTAGAAGTTTGGAACCTAAAAAATTGTCACGATGGAAAACTGTTTTTTGAACTCGTGGAATAGGTGGGTGGCCACTGATATCCACCTAGATAAAAATTGAAATGGAGTTTTTGGAAATCTCGTCATTGGGAGCTGCTTATCGATATGCTGTCAAAATTGAGAATAAATTCAAGTAGCAGAACAAGAGGGAGTTTGGGTTTGCAAATCCACAACAGCCAAAGTACGGTAAGGGTGGCCTTAACCCCCACAACAAAGGATAGAGCAAGAAGGGTCAACCCTAGGATAACCAACCCAAGACACCAAAAAACAAGGGTAATGGGAAGTTGAAGGACACTGGAAAATGGTGTGAGTTCCACAATAGCCCTTCGTAAAACACTGATGAATGTCACTCCAAACAGTAATTGTTGGATGAGATGAAATCCCTAGGGTTAGATGTTGAATCAGACTCTAATGCTGAGCCAAAAAAGGGAAGATAGATCATTGATGTAGAACATAATGTCACCATCGCTACCAAAAAAGTCCAGCCATAGTAAATGGAGGAACCTGAAGAAGGGGAGCATCGTTTCCACTCACATATGTGCGTGAAGGGAACCCCAATCCATTTCATTGTTGAAAACGGTAGCCAGAAGAACTTGATCTCATCAGAGGTTGTCCAGAGGTTTAACTTGACAACGATGCAACATCCTCAACCATACACCATCGGTTGGCTCAATGAGGGATAGGACATCTGCGTCAGCCAACAATGTCTCTTGCAACACGACATCAAAACCTTCAAAGACAAGGTATTGTGTGATGTTTCTCCACTTGAAATATGTGATGTTTTTCTAGGAAAGCCGTATATGTGGATCATGTTGTTTATGAATCTAGGCCCCGTAGTGTAATTATTAATTTGGGACATAAACTCTACAGGGTACCGGAGGTAGTCCCAAATATTGTGGCTTCTTTGATCTCTGTGAAGCAGTGTAGAAAGGTGGTTTCTTAGATCGATATATTTTTCCTTTTCATGGTTCGATCAGAAGGTGAATGGAAGGTCACAACAACCTCCAAAACCTTTGCACGGGGTATCTCTACTTAGAAACAACAAGTGGATGGAATAGTCGAGGAGTACAAAGACATATTTCCCTTTCCTACCGGGGTACCTGTGCATTATCAAGTAAAGCACCCAATTGATATGAAACTCGGTGCTCTTATTCCCAATGGTCCTGTATACAGATGTTCTGTTATGGAGAATGAAGAAATCAAATGCCATATTCAAGAGCTAATTTTGAAGGGCCACATGATACCAAGCACATCACCTTGCGGGAGCCCAATTTTTCTAGTACAGAAGAAGGATGGGACATGGTGACTTTGTATTGATTACAAAGCCATGAACAAGATCACAGTTAAGAACTGATGCCCAATTCCCTGGATTGATGATCTTCTTGATCAACTCAAGGGAGACACATTTTTTAGTAAATTGACATGAAGTTAGGTTACCACTAGGTACCAATTGAGCAAATTGTTCTGTGGAAGGCAACCTTCAAGTCCAAAGAAGGCCTCTTTGAGTGGTTGGTCATTCCTTTTGGCTTGACTAATTCCCCGACCACATTCATGCATATGATGGATGATATATTACGACCATTCACAAAATCCTTTGTGGTTGTATATTTGGATGACATCCTCATCTTTAGAAAAACTTGGAAGGAGCATTTGGAGCATATTCAACAAGTATTGGGCACCCTACGAAAGCACGAGTTATATGACAATTTGGAGGAGTGTTTCTTCGACATGAAGAGAATAGAATATTTTGGACACATCGTGGATGAGAAAGGGTCTACATGTGGATCCAACCGAGATCCAAGTCATCCATAATTGGTCAGCCCCAAAGACAATGACCAAGCTCTATAACTTCTTGGCTCTTTCTAACTTCTATCGACAATTTGTGTTGGGGTTATATAATATAGATTGGACTCTAATCTAGGTGACCAAGGGTGGTGTGAAGGACAAGTTTGTGTGGTCCATGCCTAAATAGAAATCATTTGAGGATTTGAAATACCGCCTTTTCTCAACACCGGTCCTCAGTCTACCAAAACTGCAACAACCACTTGAGATTGAGACATATGCTTTAGATTATGTTATCGGTGCAATCCTAACTCAACATGGAAATCCAGTAGCCTATCAAAATAAAAATCTATCTGATGATGTTCAAATATACCCCACCTATGACAAAGATATGTACTCCATTGTGCAGGCATGTCGATAGTGGAAGCATTACATTCTGGGGAAGGAAACAATCATCTACTCTGATCACTGGCCTCTCCAATTCATGTAGACACAAGGAAATTTAAAAAATGATCTCCATCATAAGTGGGCCACATACCTGCAACAATTCCACTTGAATATTAAGTACAACAAGGGTAGAACCAACCATGTCGCAAATTTTATTAGTCGACCCCTAGTGGCAGTGCTCACCATAGTTCTCAACTCCTCTAGACATGAGACATATAGATGTCCACAATTATACGATAACAAATATGACTTTGCTACTTCCTATTAGACATTGAGAATGAGTAAAGAAAATCCCAATTTTCATCTCCAGGATGGATTATTATGCCATCTGAACCACCTTTATGTTCCTTCAAGCGAGCATGTGAAGTTGATTGGGGAATCTCATTACAACTAGGTAGAAGGACATTTTGGTGTAGAAAAGGCAGTGGAAGTACTGCAGAAACATTTTTATTGGCCAAAGCTTCTACAAGATGTTCACAAGTACATCAGATCCTACATCTCCTGGGCCATTGCCAAGCCCGCCATCAAGAAACATGGGCTATACACCCCTCTTCCTACTTCCGTTAGGCCTTGGGAGTCCATATCCATGGACTACATGTCTAGTCTACCTTCAACCAAGAATGGGAATGACGTTGTCTTCGTGGTCATTGATTGATTCTCTAAGATGGAAATTTTGGCACCCTGCAAGAAGAGCATCATAGCTGAGACCCCCTCCAAGATCTTCTTTGCACATGTTTGGGTTCATTTTTAGCTACAAGAAACTATTATCTTCGATCAAGAAAGTAGATTCTTGAGCACCTTTTGGTCCAGCCTATGGTCGATGATGGACACTAAGCTGACCAAATCGATTTCCTTCCACCCACAAACTAATGGACAAACAGAGTTAGTCAAGATGATGATTGTCCATATCCTAGGAATGTATAATTCCAAACATCCATGCACATGGGATGAAATACTTCCTTATGTTCAACATAGCTACAAAATATCCCTCCACAACTCTATTGGACACATCCCTCTTCAAGTTTTCTTGGGTTTCCAACCATTGGCCCCCATTGACGTAGCTCTTCCCATTGCATCCACAAAGGAAGAGTCGTCCCATGCTCAAAAAAAGGCTAATTGGGAAGTCAAATATTTTGAGCGCATATAGCACATCCAACAGCGAGTTGATGATATTGTGTAGAAAGCCAATGCCAAGTACAAGCAGTGCCACTATTAGGATCAGGTATCGCAAAACTTTTAGGTGGAATATAAGTTATGGTTTCATTTTCAAAAAGAGTGTCTCATAGGACCCCATCGAAAGTTTTTCCCACTTCGATACGGGCCTTACAACATCACTAACATTGTGGGTGAGAATGATTTTGAATTATGTATTCCTCCTTTCCTTGGATTACACTTGCTATTTAATGTGGAACTGCTCTGACCATATTTTCCACCTCTCATGGACACTTAAGATGTGGCTAAGAAGTTGTCACCTACAAAAATAAATCCTTCATGCATCAGAAAGGTGACAATTTATCATATCATGGGCACCAATACAAAGGACACCCTCCAACAAACTATCAAACTCTATTAGGTCGTCAAAGCAGGGCATTTTCTTCATCAGGGCAAGTGGCTCACTAGGCGTTAGGTTCAATAGAAGTTTCATCATATGATGTAGTCACTTGACACAATGGAGACCATTTCTTCCTAAGTGGGGAGGTATGGTCTAGGTGGATATTGGTGGCCACCCACCTATTCCACTATCTCAAAGACCAATTTCCATTTTTGTAGTTTTTTCCTAGTTTTTGGGTCCTAAAGTTCTGGGGCCTCTTTGAGGCCCTAAACAACGTTTTTTGGTCTTGCCATAGTCACACTATAGGCTTTATCCAAAGTGTGATGAAAACATGTGTATTCCTCAAATAGTTCTTTCCAACAAGCTATTATGCACCTAAAATGGAGATCGTATGCAAAAGTTACGACCCCAGGAAGTTGATGTACCAACTTACCCCATAGGGGCCCACGTGACTTTTGGCGCTTCATCTCCTAGGGTTAGGTTTTTGGATGTTTAGGGTTTTCTCATTTATTCTTTATGTTAAACATTCCTTTGGAGCCTAACTTTAACCATCTTCTTGCGAATGAGCATAGCCAACACATCTCTTCTCATAGATAAGCTACCACCATTCTAGTTAGCTCGTGTGCTTTTGCATTTTACCTTCTTTTGTATTTCAGATAGTCATTAATATAATCTGAGATTTACTTTATTACTTTGTTCCTTGCCATATCTTTGTGTAAGTATTTTTTATAGCTATGTTGTATATTTGCCTTCATATCGTTCCTAAAATAATCCAAATCAATTCCTAGCAAAGAAAAGAGTCTATTTGATTTTATCTTTACAAATCTTTTCTTTTGATTGTTGTTTATATCAAAGAGATGGATGAAACTTTTATGGTGTTTACTCTTGACCCAACCATATAAATGAAAAAATGTGAATGCACTACTCATATTGTGCTCTCTCCCCTCACAGTGACTTGTTTTTGTGATATTAAAGGAATATTGTCCCGAAGCAGGGGTAGGCCTAGCGACTACCTATTTTTTTTTTTTTTGGTCTGTACTTGTTGTGGTGGCCTAGTGAATCCCCCTATGGACTAGCAAATAGGGTTATATTATGNCTTCGTCCCCAGACCTAATCCCCATTTCTTTTCAGTGAATACATGGTTAGACCAACATACCTTGTTCCGGATGGTCGATGTCGATCCTTCTTTATGCTTGACTGCTTGTTGGTATCTCTCCTCCCAAGGCTGACCTGCGTACAAAACAAGCAACAAACTACACATGCATTTTACCTACAGACTAATGGGTTAGAGATTCAAACATATATTTACTGAAATATGAAGAAATCATATAATGGGATGGGAAAAGAATTTCTTTATTATTAACTTTAATGAATCAACTTACAATGTTGAGACCGGCCACTGCTCCGCGAATACTGATACTGGGCTTCTCTTCAAATGTCCTCCAACTTCTTTGCTTTGTATCTCTTCTTGCACAAGGATGGCTAAAGGGTTGGGACAATGGGAATATGCAATTGGGCAAAGTTTCTTTACTCTTATTCTCCTCTTCCAAATGGGACCCCTAACCCTTCTTTTATAGGCTAGAAGAAGCTAGGTATTTGGACGAACCCTCAGCCATGCATGGCCGAGAGTTTTAGTTAACTCACCCAAAGTTGTGTGTTCCGTCAGAAACTTTCCTTTTTTTGTGATTTTGTAGGTCCACGTGGGCTGTTTTAGGTCATCTAGTGTGTACATGCGTGCAATAATGGAGTAGGGAACATGGGCCCTTATAAAAGAGGTTTTTTAAAGAGTTGTTCAGCAGTGCTTTGGAAAAGAAGGGATCTGAGATGGCCTGATGCCAGGTAAGCATGTATGGTGCAAATTAGGGTTATAACAGATGCCCCTTAATGTGTGAGGTCAGAAGAGCATCTGATGGATGAAATACATTAACAATCTTTACTAATGTACTGAGCAAGTGATCCCAGGGACCAAGAACCAGGAGGCGCCGTCTGCAAAATAACAAATGTCTCACCGAGGCGGGCATACCCATGCTCGGGATAAAATAGAATCATGGCTACCAATCAAATACACTGTAGATCCATGTCCAATAACTATATAAAGTGTAGCCGCGAACAATACACAATGGAGCTACATATCGAAATAAAAAAGATGTACATGTAGAGTATCCATCTTCGTAGAAGCTGATAAGGCCTGATGGATGGAGATGAGGGCTTCAGAGCTCCAGCAACAACTTCAAAATCTTCAAAACTCAGGTAGGAGTGTAATATGAGTGTACGACTTCACTACCCAGAGGTCTTCGATGGCTCGTTGGTCATGGACTAGAGAATCTTGATGATTAGACTGAAGGCTTCATTGATTTCGAACAAAGACTTGATTGGATGTTCAGGATGGCCGGGTATGAGGGCAAGAGACAAATTGAAAAGGGGTTGACTCAGGCTTGGTAGAAACTTCCCTTAGACAACAACACGACAAATGATGAGACCTAGGCAGCATGGCATTAATCATAAGTTTACGAAGCAGGAGGCAATGCAAACTCTCCATATGTTTGGAAGAATAACCAAATGGAGGAGGACACAACTCTATGTAGTGAGAATAACTTCCTAAGGACGTATTACATCCCATTGTTTGCCGAACAAACAAACAGATGTGCTTAATCCAAGGGCGACTCATTATGCTGCCAATAAAGAAAATACTTTTCCCTTCCTCTTTTTGGGGTATATTTGATTTTTTTGTCTTTTTCAATAATTTTGGAAAAAGAATAAAAGAATGTTACATTACAAAGGAGAATCAAACGTCGCAAACATACTAATTCCAAGTGCATGGAACACAGGGATGTTCAGGGCAAAGAGACATATGCAAGAAATGGACACTCGG
>JASDQU010438455.1:36781-53661 GCA_032191745.1 Picea mariana
AAAGAAAAAAGGAAAAATACCAACAAGTAAAAAACCAAGAAAAAATTCTAGCCTAATCGCATATCGCAAAGAATCACTTCAAGAAATCGCACACTGGCAACTTAAAAAATGACTCTCACACTTGTTTAAAAACCCTAAAGAAATTTTTTTTAATGACAACTTTAAAATGAAAAAATCAATCTAAGGCTAAGATCAACCCTAAGCTACTGGCTTCTAGGATAGAGATTCAAAAACCTGAGAGGTATAACTCCTATCAAGGGAAAGGATGACTACCTTACCCTCAACAAAAACTATCCTGCATAAGCACACTACTGACAATCCAACAACAAGCGTGTGCACACGAGCTGTGAAGAGACAGAGGGCGTGTACACACGTGCTGACCTTCTATAGGCTGAGTGTATCTCTAAAACTCTGAAACAAATGAAAACAGACAATCCAAACCAGGAAGAGACCACTGATATTGAAAACTAGGATCTCTTGATGGCTTAGACACTCTTTTTAATAGACAAAAACAAACAGTGTAAGGAAAAAAAATTGTAAAACAAACCAATTTGAGACAAGACTGCAAGCAACCAAGACTTAGAAAGAATTCCAAAAAACCCCTGAGAATGACTGATTCTGACAGGGAAGAGGATGACTGCCTCAAAAATTTTCTGGAATCTACATGCTACTGCTACTTCTTCAGCTAGCATTTACACTCGGGTTGTAAGAGAGTAGGGCGTGGGTACACGCGTGTAAACCTTATGCAGGCCACGTGTACCTCAGTGGGCCTTGAAAAAACACAGTCAAGCAAATAACAAAGATAGCTGGTATGGAAAACCAAACTCTCTGCTAGCTCAGACTTTGCAGAAGCTTCAAAAAACAGGCGAGAAAACCAGTCTTTTAAAACTACCCAAAACTACTCCCAGGAACCCTAGAGACTTCCCCAGTATGGTCGCCAATTCTGTTATGGTGGGAAATCCCCCTACAGACTAGAAAATAGGGTTATATTATGCATGCAGATATGGCCGAAAGAAACCTACTTTCTACCTTCATCCCCAGACCTAATCCCCATTTCTTTTCAATGAATACATGGTTAGACCAACACACCTTGTTTCGGATGGTCGATGTCGATCCTTCTTTATGTTTGACCACTTGTTGGAAGCTTTCCTCCCAAGGCTGACTTGCATATAAAACAAGCAAAAAACTACACATGCATTTTACCTACAGACTAATGGGTTAGAGATTCAAACATATATTTACTGAACTATGAATAACTCATATAGTAGGACGAGCAAAGCATTTCTTTATTATTAACTTTAATGAATCAACTTACAATGTCGAGACCGACCAATGCTCCGTGAATCTTGATCCTGGGCTCCTCTTCAAATGTCCTCCAACTTCTTTGCTTTGTATCTCTTCTTGCACAAGGATGGCTAAAGGGTTGGGACAATGGGAACATGCAATGGGGCAGAATTTCTTTACTCTTATTCTCCTCCTCCAAATGGGACCCCTAACCCTTCTTTTATAGGATAGAAGAAGCTAGGTATTTGGATGAACCCTTGGCCATGCATGGTTGGGAGTTTCAGTTAACTCACCCAAAGTTGTGTGTTCCATCAAAAACTTTCCTTTTTTTGTTCTTTTGTAGGTCAACGTGGGATGTTTTAGGTCAGTTAGCATGCACACGCATCCAGTAATGGAGTAGGGCATGTGGGCCCTTATAAAAGAGGTTTTGTAAAGAGTTGTTCAGCAGTGCTTTGGCAAAGAAGGGATCTAAGATGGCCTGGTGCCAGGTAAGAATGTATGGTGCAAATTAGGGTTATATCACTACTCAAGACATTCTTCAACTATGCAATTTTTCACACAAAACCAAGTTACTTCACCTTTGAATTTGCTAGAGATAACAATAATTTCAAAGTTTGTAGACTACATATCGTTATCTCGAGATCTACAACTCACAGTGGAATTTACCCAGCTTCTACAACAATAGTGTTTACATTTTTAGTTGTTTAATAGACCGAGCGATGTTGATTATGTTTTAACATGGTCATTCTATTATCAATTTTCCCCAAACCCTGTACAATTAATGTAAAACACATTACATCTTTGACCCAGTCAGAATCGTACCATTATTCATTAATTTCTTCGAAGATAGTTCAGTGGTTTTTACCATTGATGCATCATTGGGGTAGTAGTGTCTATACGGAGGATATTTTTTCAATATTGGATTCAGGAGGTTGTAAAGAAATGACTTTGTATGTAAATATTGTGAGGACATTTTTTGATGACTGATGCATTTTATATTAATATGTATCTTCGAAAAGTGTGGCAAGAGGTGATGGTAGATGGTGCATTTATAAGATTTCATGTTTCAACTACCTATACAACCCATAGAAAACCTCTTCCCTTGTACTTTCATGAAAATAAGTTCATGGGGGATTTATGTGATATGAGGTTAAAAAAAAGTTTAACTTTAAAAATATCTGGTGTCATCATAAGGAAATTGGTTAATATGGACCGTTAAATCATGCTAGGGACAGATCTTCAATGATTTTCCTCAATACATCATCATCGGCACATCTCATATAGATAATAGGAATCAATTCCATGATGTTTCCCGACGATGAAAAGGTTTATTTAATGAGGATACACCAATGAAATATCACCACATGTATATACGATGTCCATTGGAAGTCATGTTAGACTATACTGGAATGCAGGGTAATGTTGGGGCCCACCTCATATGTTGTAAAACATCTTATCCTATGCAAATTTGAGGGTTGGTCCCCTTTTGACACATGTGTAGCATTATGATTGGTCCCAATAAGGATATTGTCATCGACTCTAGAATATAACTCATAATGGGTGGAATTCTTGTTGCATTTTCCCGACAACAATGTTGTATAAGCGTCGTCATCGGAGCAATCAAGTACAATAAAAGGTTTTGTGTCAGGAGTAGGAGGGTCGATGATATTTGCTCATGGTTGTATGAATAAGGACTTGGGGCTTAATGTTGTGGATGATTTTTTTCTGAAAAGGGTTCAAGTCTCATGAGGACATAAAGAAAGGGTGTATGAAATGGAATTGGGTACACTTAACAAACTTTTCCTCAAGTTGACTTTGGAAAATGTGTACAAACATTAATATCATTAGTGAATAACTAGTTGGGTAAGTAATGAATAGTACCTTACAAAACTTTGGTAGTATGGGTACCCTCTAAAACTCCATAGTTTTAGTGTGTTGTGGTGTGCCTCACAACAAAACCTAATCATTCTAGGAACATAGACAACATTCTCCCCCTCATACGGGTTAGATTCAATCTCTCGACGATTTTTGATGTTGGGAAAGGAATCTTTCAAGACCCGTCACTTATGGGATATTATCAGGGAAGTCCACCCCTCCTCCCTCCCATAGGCTCAAATCAAGTCTTTGTAGTCTCATCAGATGGTTTTGAGATAGGTTATGAAACCTCACCAAGGAACACACACACCTACGCCTACCTCAAACACATCCAAATTGCAACCCATTTAATAAAACCCGCTGATGACTAGGAAAATACCCATTTGGAAAATGATTCCTCAAGACATAACCCAGATACCATTCTTTTACCAACCATCAAGAATATCAGTCGATCAGCTCCCTAGTACTCTCACCTTGTTAAACATGGTGATCATTATCCCAATATGGTATCTAGAACCACCAACTTCTCCAGAAATAAAAGCATGGGGATTAAATGGTCCAAATGGTGCTTCTCTATACTTTGGAAAAAAGAATGACTGATGTTATGTTCGTTTTGGTACCATAAATTAATGTAGTAGATATCTTGAAATTTTTTTGACCAAAATAGTCATCAACATGCCCCAAGTACTATAGGCATGTCCCACCCGCGGTCACCTCTGTAGCTACCTAGGAATGGCCACTAAGGATACCACCTCATAATTAATGATTGGGTGAACGATTGCATGTCCAACCACACATAAGGATAGGGTAAATATGCCTAAAGCTTCGAGGGCGTTACCTCACACAGAGGTTTGGCACCAATGGAACCCATGTATACAAAGTATTTGAATCGATGTCACAAACACTAAAACAAGGAGAAAGGGGTAATCTTCCTAATTTCCCTTATGCGACCTCATGCTTTACTCCTATGTTAGAAGAGCTTCTCGAGACATTGGTTGCAAAAATGGGCTTTACACTCTTTTATGACTCTAGGATTCATTTTGGTGGCCTTGAAGAGTTTACTCTCTAATCCTATTCCAGATCCGGGTGGATGTCAGTGGCCACCCACCTATTCCACTAGCTCAAACTCTAATTGATATTTTGGTAGTTTTTTCCTAGTTTTTAGGTCCTAAAATTCTGAGGTCGTTTTGAGGCCCTAAACAATGTTTTTTAGGCCCATGGAAATCACATGGTAGGATTTAGCCAACGTGTGATGACAACAGTGTAGTCCTAGGATAGTTCTTTCCAACGAGCTATCGTGCGCCTAAATCAGAGATCGTATGCAAAAGTTATGACCCTGAGAAGTTGATGTACCAACTTACCCCATCAGGGCCCACATGAATTTTGGCGTTTCATCTCCTAGGGTTAGGTTTTTGGATGTTTAGGGTTTTATCATTGATGCTTTATGTTAAAAAGGCCTTTGGAGCTTCATTGTAACCAACTTCTTACGAATGAGTGTAGCCGACACATCTCTTCTCATAGATAAGCTACTACCATTCTATCTAGCTTGTGTGCTTTTTCATTTTACAACCTTTTGTATTTCAGACAATCATTAATAGAATCTGAGCTTTACTGTATTACTATGTTCCTCGCCATATCTTTGTGTAATTCTTTTTTGTATCTTTGTTATATTTTTTCCTTCATATCTTTCCTAAAATAATATGGATTAATGGTATCATAGTGGTCTGCTCCTTGTCATCCTCGATGCATGTCCTTGATGATGTCAAGCTATAGAGAGTTGGGTCTTGACCTTGTATCTCTTGACAACAACTTCTCTCTCATGCCCAAGATATCTTCCATGGCTGAAAAAAAGAGGGACGATGGGACATGATATCCTTTCAAACTGTTTCTCGAGGAAGCCCTTGCGCAACAAAAATATTAGATGATGGATCATTTCTCCCAGATCCTTCGACGACTGTTGGAAAACACGGAGGCACCTTGAACCAACAATCACTTCATAGGTGTGACGCCCTTTAGTGTACAAGTTAAATTTTATATTTCTTTATTTGAAGGCCAAATAGATGTCGATGCTTTGGAAAAATGTTTAAATCTATTAGAGGGTTATTTCTTTGTCCACAATTTTTCCAACAATGAAAAGATCACCTCCGCACTCCTTAAGGCCCTTCCCTATGTCATATATTGGTGGGAGACTTGCTGTGAGAAACATGCCAAGGATGAATATGGAATGTTTGGGCTAGGAACCACTTGGGTGGATTTTTTTGATGCTCTCAAGGAACAATATTACCCTGTTGGAAGTTATGATGACCAATACACAATATGAACCACAATGCACCAAGAGAGGGGCCAAACGGTGTCAAAGCTCAAAAATAATTTCCATACCTTGTGCACCACCTTGTGCACCAAGCTGGGCATCAAATACTATGAGTGGAATATGGTCCTAAAATATCACGGGTCTCTACATAGGTACATCCAAATCGAAATGGAGTTTTTGGACATCTTTTCATTGAGAGTCACTGATCAATATGCTATCCAAATTGAGCAGAAATTCAAGCAGCAGAACAAACAGGAGTTTGGGTTTGGAAATCCACAACAACCAAAGTATAGTAAGGGTGGCCCTAACCTCTAGGCCAAAGGACATATAAAGAATGTTCAACCCTAGGATAACCATCCCAAGCCACCAAAAAACAAGGGTAATGGGAATTCAAAGAAGGACATTGGAAAATGGTGTGAGTTCCACAATATCCCTTGGAAAAAAATTGATGAATGTTGCTAGAAATGGTCATTTTTAGCTGAGAACAAATCCCTAGGGTCATATGCTAACTCAGACTTTAATTCTGATCCAAAAAAGGGAAGAAGGATCATTGATGCAAAACCTAGTGTCACCATCGCTACCACACAAGTCTAACTAGAGTAAATGGAGGACCTTGAAGAAGGGGGGCATCTTTTCCACTCACAGATGTGGGTGAAGGGAACCCCATTCCATTTCATTGTGGAAAATGGTAGCCATAAGAACTTGATGTCAGTAGAGGTTTTCAAGAGGTTGAACTTCACAATGATGCAACATCCTCAACTATACACCATTGGTTGGATCAACAAGGGATGAGACATTTGCGTCAGCCAACAATGTCTCTTGCAATATGACATCAAACCCTTCAAAGATGAGGTATTGTGTGATGTTTCCCCACTTGAAGTTTGTGATGTTTTTCTAGGAAAACCATATATGTAGAAGTGTCATGTTGTTTATGAATCTAGGCCTCATAGTATCACTATTACTTTGAGAGATCAACTCTACAGGGTACCAGAGGTAGTCCCAAATACTGTGGTTTCTTTGATCCCTGTGAAGCAGTGCAGAAAGGTGGTTTCTCAAACCAAGATATTTTTCCTCTGTATGGTTCAATCAGAAGGTGAATGGAAGGTCATTGCAACCTCCAAAACCTCTGTACCGGGTCTCTCTGCGTAGCAACAACAAGTGGATGGAATAGTCAAGTACATAGACATATTTTCCTTGCCTACTGGGGTGCCTATGCACTGTCAGGTAAAGCAATCAATTGATTTGAAAATCGGTGCTCTTATTCCCAACGGTCCTATATACAAATGTTTTTTATGGATAATGAAGAAATCAAATGTCGGATTCAAGAGCTAATTTTGAAGGGCCACATGATACCAAGCTCCTCACCTTACGTGAGCCCAATTTTTCTAGTACAGAATAAGGATGGGACATGGTGACATTGTATTGATTATAGAGTCATGAACAAGATCATAGTTAAGAACCAGTGCCCAATTCCCTAGATTGATGATCTTCTTTATCATCCCAAGGGAGCCAAGTTTTTCAGTAAAATTGATTTGAAGTTAGGTTACCACCAAGTGTCGACTGAGAAAATTGATCTGTGGAAGACAACATTCAAGTTCAAAGACGACCTCTTTGAGTGGTTGTTCATTCCTTTAGACTTGAATAATGCCCCACCTACATTCATGTGGATGATGGATCATATATTACAGCCATTCACAAACTCCTTTGTGGTTGTATATTTGGATGACATCCTCATCTTCAACAAAACTTGGGAGGATCATTTGGAGCACATTCAACAGGTATTGGGAACCCTATGAAAGGACAAGTTATATGCCAATTTGGAGAAGTGTTTCTTCGACATGCAGAGAATCCAATATTTGGGATACATCGTGGATGATAAGGGTTTACATGTGGATCTAACAAAGACCCAATTCATCTGCAATTGGTCAACCCCAAAGACAATGACCAAGCTTCATAGCTTCTTAGGCCTTACTAACTTCTACTAACGATTTATGTTGGGGTTCTCTCATATAGATTGGACTCTAAGAAATGTGACCAAGGGTGGCACAAAGACCAAGTTTTTGTGGTCCGTGCCCCAATAGAAAGAATTTGAAGATTTGAAATCTCGCCTTTTCTCAGCACTAGTCCTCATTCTACCAGAACTGCAACAACCATTTTAGATTGAGACAGATGCATCAGATTATGCTATTGGTGCAACCCTCACTCAACATGGGAATCTGGTAGCCTATCACAATGAAACTCTATCTAATGATGTTGAAATATACCCCACCTATGGCAAAGATATGCACTCCATTGTGCAGGCATGTCGACAATGGAAGAATTACATTCTGGGGAAGGAAAAGATCATCCACACTAATCACCGTTATCTGTAATTCATGTAGACACAAGGAAAGTTACAAAATGACCTCCATCATAAGTGGGACACATACCTACAATAATTCCACTTGAATATTAAGTACAAGAAGGCTAGCACCAACCATGTCACAGATTTCCTTAGTCGACCCTCAGTGGTAGTGGTCACCACAGTTCTAAACTCCTATGGACATGAGACATATACATGACGACAATTCTACAATAACAGATCTAAATTTTCTACTTCCTATCAAACATTGAGTGCGGGAAAAACAATTCCCAACTTTCATCTCCAGGATGGATTATTATTCCATCTGAACCACCTTTATGTTCCTTCAAGTGAGCATGTGAAGTTGATATGGGAAGATCATTATAGCTAGGAAGCGAGACATTTTAGTGTAGAAAAGATAGTGGAAGTACTGCAGAAACATTTTTATTGGCCAAATATTTGACAAGATGTTCGCAAGTACATTAGATCTTGCACCTCCTACTCCATTGCCAAGCCCACCATCAATAAACAAGGGCTATACACCCCTCTTCCTACTCTAGTTAGGCCTTGGTAGTCCATCGCCATGGAATAAATGCATGGTATGACTTAAACCAAGCATGGGAATGACTGTGTCTTCGTGGTCATCGATCGATTCTTTGAGATGGAAATTTTGGCACCCTGCAAGAAGAGCATCATAGCCGAGACAACCACCAAGCTCTTCTTCACACGTGTTTGGGTTCATTTTGAGCTACCACAAACTATTATCTTTGATCAAGATAGTAGGTTCCTGAGAACATTTTGGTCCATGCTATGGTCTATGATAGACACCAACCTGACCAAATCGACTGCCTTCCACCCACAGACTGATGGAAAAACAAAGGTAGTCAACAAGATGATTGTCCATATCCTACGAGTGTATAATTCCAAACATCCATGAACATGGGATGAAATCCTTCCTTATCTTCAACATAGATACAACATATCCCTCCACAACTCTATTGGGCACATCCCTTTTCAGGTGTGCTTGGGGTTCCAACCATTGGCCCCCATTGACGTAGCTCTTCCCATTGCAGCCACAAAGGAAGAGTCCTCCCATGATCAGAAGAGGCTAATTGGGAAGCCATTTTTTTTAGCGCATATAATGCATCCAACAACAAGTTCATGATATTGTGTAGAAATCCAACGCCAAGTAGAAGCAACGCCACTATCAGGATTGGGTACCGCAAAAAATTTAGGTGGGAGATAAGGTCTGGTTGCATTTGTAGAAAGTGTGTCTCATAGGACCCTATCAGAAGTTTTTCCCACTCCGATACGGGCCTTACACCATCAAAAACATTATGGGTGAGAATGCTTTTGAATTAAGTATTCCTCCTTTCCTTGGATTACACTTAGTATTTAATGTGGAACTGCTCTAACAATATTTTCCACCTCTCCTAGACACTTCAGAAGCAGTCAAGAAGTTGTCCCCTAAAAAAATCAATCCTTCCTGCATCGAAAAGGCGACAGTTAATTGGATCATGGACACCAAGACAAAGGACACTCTCCAACAGACTATCAAACTCTATCAGGTCCTCAAAGCAGGGCAATTTCTTCATCAGGGAAAGTGGCTCACTAGGTGTCAAGTTCAACAGAAGTTTCCACATATTATGTATTCACTTGATGCAATGGAGACCATTTCTTCCTAATGGGGGAGGAATGATCCAGTTGGATATCGGTGGCCACCCACCTATTCCACTAGCTCAAAGACTAATTTCCATTTTTGTAGTTTTTTTCTAGTTTTTGGGTCCTAAATGTTTGGGGCTGCTTTGAGGCCCTAAACAACATTTTTTGGGCCCACCATAGTCACACTATAGGATTTAGCCAAAGTTTGATGAAAACATGTGTATTCCTCAAATATTTATTTCCAACAAGATATCGTGCACCTAAAATGGAGATCATATGCAAAAGTTACAACCCTAGGAAGTTGATGTACCAACTTACCCCATTAGAGCCCACATGACTTTTGGTGCTTCAACTCCTACGGTTAGGTTTTTGGATGTTTAGGGTTTTATCATTTATTATTTATGTTAAAAATTCCTTTGAAGCCTAATTGTAAGCGGATTCTTGTGAATGAGCATGGCCAACACATCTCTTTTCATAGATAAGCTACCACCATTCTAGCTAGCTTGTGTGCTTTTGCATTTTACAGTGTTTTGTATTTCAGATAGTCATTAATAGAATCTAAGATTTACTTTATTACTATGTTCCTTTCCATATCTCTATGTAAGTATTTTTTATATATATGTTATATATCTTCCTTCATATCGTTCCTAAAATAATCCAAATCAATTCCTAGGAAAGAAAAGAGTTTATTTGATTTTAGCTTTACAAATATTTTCTTTTGATTGTTGTTTATATCAAAGGGAAAATGAATAAAAATTTTATGGTGTTTACTCTTGACCCAACCAAAGAAATGAAAAAATGTGAATTCACCACTCATATGGTTCTCTCTCCCATTGCAGTGACTCATGTCTGTAATATTAAAGGAATCTTGTCCCGAAACGGGGGTAGGACTAGCTACTACCTAGTTCTTTTCTCTTCTAGTCTGTACTCGAGACATTTTTCAACCATGCAAATTTTCACACAAAACCAAGTTAATTCACCTTTGAGTTTTCTAGAGATAATAGTAATTTCAAATTTTGTAGACTACATACTTGTTAGCCCGAGATCTACAACTCACAATGGAATTTACCCAGCTTCTACAACAATAGTGTTCACATTTTTAGTGATTTAATAGACCGAGCAATGTTGATTATGTTTTAACATGGTCATTCTATTATCAATTTTGCCAAAACCTTGTATAATTAATGTAAAATGCATTAAATATTCAACCCAGTCAGAATCGTACTATTTGTCATTAATTTCTTCGAAGATAGTTCAATGTTTTTTACCATTTATGCATCGTTGGGGTAGTAGAGTCTATAGGGAGGATAGTTTTTTGATATCGACTTTAGGAGGCTGTAAAGAGATGGATTTGTATCTATATATTATGCGGACATTTTCTGACGACTGATGCATTTAATATTAATATTTATCTTCAAAAAGTGTGCCAAGAGGTGATGGTGGACGATCCATTTATAAGACTTCATTTTTCAACTACCTATGCAACCCATGCAAAAAATCTTCCCCTGTACTTTCACGAAAATATGTTCATGGAGGATTTATGTGATATGAGGTTAAAAGAAAGTTTACTTTAAAAATATCTAGTGGCGTCATCAAGAAATTGGTTAATCTGGACTGTCAAATAATTCTAGGGATAGATCTTCGACGATTTTCCTCAAGATATATCATCATCGGCAGGTCTCATATAGATAATAGAAAGAAATTCCATGATGTTTCCCAATGATGAAAAGGTTTATTTAATGAGAATACACCAATGAAATATCGCCACGTGTAGATACAATGTCCATTGGAAGTCATGTTAGATTGTACTGGAATGCAGGGTAATGTTTGGGCCCACCTCGTATGTTGTAAAGAATCTTATCCTCTACAAATTTGAGGACTAGTCCCCTTTTGACACTTGTCTAGAAGTATGATTGGTCCTAGCAAGGATATCATCGTCGAATCTAGAATATAACTCACAATGGGTGGAATTCTTGTTGCATTTTCTCGACAACAATGTTGTAGAAGCGTCATCATCAGAACAATAGAGTATAATAAAAGGTTTTCTATCAGGAATAGGAGGGTCAATGATATTTTATCAGGGTCATATGAATAAGGACTTGGGGCTTAATGTTGTGGATGATTTTGTTCTGAAAAGTGTTCAAGTCTCATGAGGACATAAAGAAAGGGCCTATGCAATGGAATTGGTTACTCTTAACCAAATTTTCCTCAATTTGACTTTGGAGACTATGTACAAACATTAATATCATTAGAGAATAACTAGTTGGGTAAGTAATGAATAGTACCTTACAAAATTTTGGTAGTATGGGTACCCACTAAAACTCCATAGTTTTAGTGTGTTGTGGTGTGCCTCACAACAAAACCTAATCATTCTGGGAACATAGACAACATTCTCTCCGTCATACAGGTTAGATCCAATCTGTCATCGGTTGTTGATGTTGGGAAAGGAATATTTCAAGACCCGTCACTTATGGGATATTATCAGGGATGTCCACCCCTCCTGCCCCCACAAGCTCAACTCAAATTTGTGTAGTCTCATCAGATGGTTTAGAGATAGGTGATGAAACGTCCATCGAGGAACACACACACCTACATCTACCTCAAACAAATCCACATTGAAACCTATTAAATAAAACCCATCAATGACTGGGAAAATATCCATTTGGAAAATTATCCCTCAATACATAACCCAAATACCATTCTTTTACCCACCACCAGGTATATTAATCGATTAGGTCCCTAGTACTCTCACCTTGCTAAACATGGTGATCATTATCCCAATATGGTATCTAGAACCACCCTCTATGGTACGGGTCCCATCCATACCATCTCAACCAGAGGCTTTTCTCACACAATCGATCGTTCAAACACCAACTCTTCCAACTATTCACATAGTTGGGGGAAACTATACCAATAAAAGGGGCACCAAGAATAAAAAGTGATCCACCTATCAGCCTCAGGATCAACCACCATGCACACTTTATGCAATAGTTGGACACCCTACCAATCTATTCCCTACACTACCTGGATTATGAAAAATAATTCAATTTGCAAAGACAACACCAATACTTCCTACCTCAACAAATATGACCACAAACACTACTGTAAAACCCTTCTAATCATGCAAGAAATTTCTACACTCCAAATTTGCATGTGCCTGATGCTCATAATATGGCCATTACATTCATCATTCTCCTTCAATTCCAGGAAACATTAGCAGTAGTACGACAAACATCAATTCTTGATCCCTCTCAAGAACCCACGATTGACGCTAAATCGATTGACATCTGTTATATATCCACGTCATTAAATGAACGAATGAGACACCTCTATGTGTTGTTCCACCAAATGGACCATTTTATATACATGTGCTCTCTCATTTTTGAATACAAAGATCATCACATGACTTCCCTTCAAAATGTTTGAACAACCCTTCAACATCACTTCCTCAAACACCGACTACATTACCCCCCGAGGGTAATATCATCATCCCTTCTTCAAAGCGAGAATACTTACCTTTGGTACCACCAACAATACATATACCATGACGATCATAAGACTTCCCATTGAACCCACCAAATTTTCTAGTAAGACCTTTACACTATATTTTTCCTCCACCGAGTACATATGATCCAAACACATGTATGGAAATATGGTGAATTTCATCTAGTGAAGTCCCTCCCCCTCCTTTCTTCGGTTAACTCACCCCAGCAGAAATCGATGTTCACCCTTCTAAATCTTATACATTTTCTATAAATGACAACACCCTAACAGACTTAAACCAAGCATTAGATGCCATCATGTCACCCTTACTAGTTTATACCTTTGAAGATCCATTCTTCTCGTATATCCTCCAATTAGATGAAGACATCTTAGAGGCCATGAAAACAACTTATTTTTTCTTATCACACAAGGAATTTCAACCCCGCATAGATACCAATGTCTATGCGATTGAAGCTAAAGAATTCATCCCTCTGGGAAATGTGGATTTCTTCAAGAACCCAATCACCACTCTTGATGCTTCTGAAGAGGGTATTATGGCCAAAATATCTCCCACAATCAAAATAGACATATCTTTCAAACCTGACATTGTTGAAGAAATCACTCTCGGTGTTGCATGCTCCCCTAAAGAAGTTCAATCTTACAAAGCTCTCTTTCAGGAATTTAGGGATATATTTGCTTAGTCCTATACCAAAATTCCCAGACTAAATCCATCCATTATCGAGCATCGAATCAATACATAGACCTATGTTTCCCCTACCATCAAAATAAATTACCATTACACACTTCAAAACCCATGGCTATCAAATTTGAGATCGACAAGTTATGCTCTGCAGGGTTCATTTACCCCATTGCATATACTTCTTGGGTCTCAAACCCTATCCCAGTCAAAAATAAATAGGGAACCATTCAGGTTTCCACCGACTTCAAATACTTCAATCAAGCTTGTCCCAAAGACAACTTCCAACCCCCTTCATTGATCAAGTAATCGACGCTTGTTCTACACATGAAGTCCTTTCATTGATAGATGGATTTTCCGGCTACAACCAAATATCGATTTGACATGTGGATCAATACAAAAACACATTCACTACCCATGGGGTACTTTCACTTATCATGTCATGCCATTTGGGATCAAGAATGTCTTTGCCACATTCTAGCGAGCCATGATCTATGTCTTCCATGATCTCTCCCACATCATCCTCGCTTACTTGGATGACCTCACCGCTCGATCCAAGAAGAAATCACAACATTTGGAAGACTTGCATATTATATTTCATAGATGTCACCAATACAACATTCAATTAAACCCTCCCAAGTACGTTTTCCAAGTCACAATAGGATGCCTACTTAGTTTCATCATTTCCCAGCAAGGAATCATAGTAGACCCCTTGAAATTCCAAGCCATCAATGATATTCCTGCCCCCAATAATTTTCACCAACTACAAGGCTTACAAGGCAAGAGCAATTTATGATGTCGCTTTATTCTTGATTATACAATTCATGCCCATGGATTCTTATCCCTAATACATGGCGATATCCCATTTCAAAGGGATCAACATGCCCAAGCAACTTTCAAATCATTGAAATATGCACTCAGCAAATCCCCCTTGATTAGTCCCCCTGACTTTGACAAATATTACATCATGTATCTGTCTACCTTAGAGGTATCAGTCATAGGTGTTCCAATCCAGGTAGGTGATGACGAAAGTGAGCATGTCATTTACTACATCAGCAAAAACCTCTCAAGGCCATATTTGAAATACAATGATGAGGATAAATTGGCCTTGGCAGTTGTTCTCGCAGTTGAAAATCTGTGTGATTATATCTTGCCTCGTACTACCAAAGTCATGGCAGATTCCAATCCCATGAAAACTTGCTTATTCAGTGCCAAATCAATGGAAAATTCACCTGATGGATTGTCATTCTCTAAGAATACGATCTAGATTTCACCACTCCTAATAGAAAAAAGGCCTTGGTTCTCGCAGAGCTGATTGCAGATGTCCCATCAAACTCCAAAGGAACACCGATCAATGAGAACTTTCCCAATGAAATTTTTTTCTTCATCTCATCCAATGAACCATGGTACAAAGACATTCTCATGTACCTTCTCACACAAAAATTCAATCCCCATCTCTCATGAGATGATCACTGATGTATCTTCCATTAATCCCATCGATCTCTCCCCATTAGATATGTTCTCTATCGAAGGGGGTAAAACACAATGCTTCATCATTTCCTCACCATCAAGAAAGTATTAAGAGCCCTAAATGACTGCCATAGTGGCACCTGTGGAGGCCACTACTCTGGTATGTCCACTGCCCAAAAAGTCATTTGGGATAGTTACTTTTGTCCCACCTTATTCCATGACTTCATTCACGTCATCAAGCGCTATGAAAAATGTCAATTATATATGCATGAATCTAGGGAGCCATTGGATCCCATACGTCCAATGATCATGACTATCCCCTGATGCAAATGGGGTATCTATTTCATGAATTGCAACCCCTCATTCAATAATGGAAATAAATACATAGTAGTTGCAGTCGACTACTTCACCAAATGGGTCGAAGCTATGCCAACATTCAACAACATTGTAGACATTATAGCCTGATTTTCTTCAACCATCTCATCACTCATTTTGGCGTCCCCCTCCAACTTATGTCTGACCACAGTAAACATTTTGAGAATGAAATGTTCATCGATTTATCTTACAATTTAAGATTCACTCATGAGTTCGCCTCCCCATATAATCCTCAATCCATTGGGTAAGTCAAGGTCATCAACAAAGTCCTCAAAATAACGCTACAAAGAACAATGGACAAGCACAAAACAAATTGACATCACATGTTATTTTCTAATTTATGGGCATATCGCATGGTTTTCAAAACCACCATGGGGGTCACACCATTTCATCTAGTTCACAAGGTCAAAGTCGTACTCTCCATCGAGTGCGAGATACCCAAATTATAGATTGTGATAGAAGTATTGTTCGAGACCACTCCCATGGAGCAACACTTGCTTGCCTTATAATCCATCGATGAGGACTGACAATCCTCATTACAAACCAATGAAGAAACCAAGAAACATTCCAAATCCATATTTGAAGGACAAGTCAAACTTCGTTCATTTAATGAAGGAGATCTAGTATTGGCCTATGACATCGCATATGGTACCTTAGGCCATGGCGAATTTGAGTCCCTCTGGGGGGGGGCATTTATCATTCAACATTACCTCACAAAGGGCTCCTACATACTAGCTCACCTTGAAGGGGATACTCTCAAGGACCCTGTCAATGGGTTATACTTGAAGAAATTTTACCCCTAGCATAGCCACTCTACCTTAGGTTTCATCCTGTATATTCTTGTAGTGTTTTTAGTATTTTTTCCAAAAACCTTCCAAAATCATACATGTGATCCTTTTTTCTTTTTTTGACAGATGAATCATTCATTGGATTAACACATCAGGTATGTCGATGGTGCTATTCAATGGACTTGGAATCTTGCTTCAACATCTTGCGCCATTTAAACCCCAATGCATGTGCTACTCCTCTCTAGTGGTATGGATTTAGGTAGTTCTAGCAATAACCAAGCATAGTATGACATTGTGATTGGTCTCCTCACATAATCCAATCACCTTCATATTCATCACCTTAGTGCCCTCTTAGATTCCCAACTCATTGTCCTGCAGTTAAACAATGTGTATTGATTATGTTATCCATGCCTATTTTGCAAATACCTACATGTTAGACTTCTATCTAGAAATTTGGAATCCATTACATTTACGCACATCCCTAGTAGTCTAAACCTAGTTGCATATAATATGGATAATCAAGTCCTGGATTGGAATTTGTCACATTAAATTCACATACATTTATAGCATTATTCATCCATCACATCTACAAAC
>JASDQU010438455.1:65266-83001 GCA_032191745.1 Picea mariana
AGGGGTTTGTTTTATTGGAAAAATGTATTGGGAGGGGGGTTCAACAAAAGGATGTTGGAAGGTATTTATCAATATCTAGTGAAATTAGGGGTATTTTTAATTAATTTCCCACGAACGCAGGTGCTATGTCACAGGTTCACTAAGTGAAGGCCCCGTGTCACCCACTGCCTCAGTCATGACTCACATGCAGGTGGTTTCTCCAAAATCATCTGCAGGTGAAACAATACCACCCTCTCTAGAAATGTGTTACACAACATAGATCCAAACCCAAAATCCCCTTATTGCATCTTCGCACATTAGTCCAATTACGAAACCATACATGCGTGCATGACATGCACCGACAAAAACATCTCCTTATATAAATATCTCTCCACTATAGACAAGTGTGAACTAGAAAACTGTTGGATCCACAATGACACATATATATTTACCACCATGTCACAGACCACACATGTCAGCAAAGATTCAATGGCTGATAATATGATCGACCCCCTAGTCAATGGCTCCTTAGTAGAATAATGATGGAGTGCCATCTTTTCCACCCTCTCTCCCACGGATATGAGAGCATGTGCATCCAAATCTGTACCCATGAACAAGATCCTTGTCAAAAAATGTATGTCAACCTTTGCTAAAAATCGGACCTCATATCCATGAACCATGAAATCTAGAAGGTTGTGCCTCCACATACCAACCAAAAACTAAAGCAACCCCTCTTATGACCTCAACGAGGAACAAAACAAAACATCAGCAGACTCACGCGGGACAACCTATGCCGAATTTGCACATCCCCCCCACATGTCTACGAAGTTTCTCCTAGTCCCTCTCTCAACAATGTACCAAAATCCTACAGTATCATCTCTCACCTGTAGCCAACCCAAAAATAATTGAGTTAGCCAAAATCATCCAAAAAATCAAAAAATAAATCCAATACATTAGCAATATTGTACCTTAAAAATACATTCAATCTTGTGTGACTATTTCCTTCACCAACACACAAGGCTACGTGACTATCCACTAGAAAACTGTGCCCAATTATGTGAGAGAAATTGCAACAGTCACGTAGCCCTGCATGTGACTATTTCAATTCCTCCCTTGCAGAGTGCATGACAAACTAGATTATACCCACGCAAGTATAAAGATGTATCATCTAGACACCCACACAATGTCTCTTCCCCACTCATAAATGTGGTTGTACAACCCCTGTCTCCAAAAATATAAAATAGAAAAAAATGTGGGAGGTGTTGACTACTCACTACTATCTCCTGCCGCTTGAATCAGATCACCCACAACCTCTCAAATATCACAAACATTTCCAAACAATCATACTAGAGCTCAATATGTTCAAGTACAAATGAGGTGAAATTTTGTGCCCCAAACCCATATATACGCCCCCCTCCCAAACTTCCAACCCCCCTCCAGGAGCTCTATTTTCCACACCATTCATGACAACACAATCCTGGAACTCTCATATACAAATTGGTATTGTCCATTTTATAAGTCATTTATACATCTTGGGGAGCCCTCCCCTAGCCCTAGGCATAGGTACGCATGTTCAATGTAAATTTTATCAAATAGTTGTCAGATGTTCGTTATCATCAAATATTTTTCACTTCGTATATTTGTTTTCTTTGTGCAGATACTTATTATGAAGAATTACATCCCATTCAATTATGGTCGTCCTATGGGTCCTTCAGGTATATGTTCAAAATTGTCATGTAATTAATCCCTCCATGAACAATTGTGTCTCCCAGTAACACCCTCTGACATCTACCTTTAGGATCATGATACCTAGCTCTACAATACCATCACCTCTATTGCATTAAGGTGTTGTCAACCAATAGAATTCCCACCTTCATGAGCTATCTGAAAAATATTTTCCCCTTGGATAATCGACACTCATTCTGTTATTCTCCCTAGGATCATGAGTCCTGGCAGTTTTTCACTTCAGAGAATGAACCTCATGCTTCCTCTCATCATATTTCTAACCTTCCCATTTCAAACTCAAAATTTACATTTTTCTGGTTATGCTAAATGCACCTCTGCATTTTCATTAGCCCTCCATATCATCCAACATCAATTGACCATATGCAAGATTCATTCTCCATTCATCTACTTGGTATAGAAACTCACCCATGGGGCCCCTACCCTTCATCAGTCAACTCCTAAAAACTTGTGCCCCAAGAAGGCCAAGCCATTTTCCACTAAAGAACCCATTTTTTATGTGTATAATCAACTGAAATTATTCTTTATTCATTTGGTAATTGTATAAAGTACCCTTTGATTTCCAGCAAGTTCATAGATTTTTTCCCCTGTATCCAATGGAATTTTTTTCACTTGGAAAAAGAAACCCATGTTTCCCCTGGTTGGGGCATCCAATTTTCATAGCCATATCAACAAAATATCCTTCCAATGGACAAACTCCGAGTATCCCAGACCCCTTTGTCCCAGATCTCTATATTTTGACCTATTGTACATCTCTTTGCAATCTCATCAATTCAACACAGTTTATCCCAATATTTGATAGTCCCCCTGACTCCAGATTATGTTTTACGGTTGCTTCCATTCATCAATACAACCCCAACCAAGGGAAGTTCTTGAGTTCCATATATTCTGAACTTTGTCCATGTTGCCAATTAATCCACATTCTCCATAGTAAGTACTTGATACCATTTTTATCAATTGATTTCAAGAATCCCTTTGCTTCTTGTTTCCGCACCTCCCTACATGTTGATGTCAACACAAGTTTCCATGAAAGTGGAAGTATATTGACTCTCATTAACTTATCAATGATGTGTCTTAGATGGAACAAAAAGAGTCCTCATTTCTTTCTGATTCCATCCACCCCCCATAACATTTGACCTCAACACAGTTTCATGTTACGGTGGTTCTTACTATGTGACCATTGCAGTTTTTCGTAGCAACCGAAGACCTATGAATTTGACAAGCCTTTAATTCCTCTAAGTCATTGACACATTACAAAGTTGTTTATTGCTCGATTCAAATCCAGTTGACTCATTGAAACCACCATCTGTCGTTACCCACTTCACCCATGGCTTTTAGTTACAATCATACATTTAGTATGCTTGCATGCATCTGCGCCGACCAACATAGTGAAATCTATACAAATTGCATAGGTTATGTGACCGTCTCCACAAAAAATCACATGTATGTGAAAATCACATATTAATTATTTTGGCCGGGCCTCACCCACCTCGATCCCGAGGTGTACGATGACAAGACACCCAAATCGGTTCGAAATCTAGCCTTGGGGCCATTTATGGACTAGGAGGTACCTCCAAAGGTCCCCAATTCATGCTATGAAATAGTTATGTAAAATCTTGCATGAATCCTATAAATACAAACTTGGGGCATGCAAACAAAATAAGAGTTTGATGTATTGTTATGTTGTTGAATTTTTTCTTTGAGAATCCATATTTCTCCTAGATCCATTCAAGTGTTCATAGCAAGCGATATCCTTCTCACCTCTTGAGAAGCTTAGCAAGAAATTATTCACCATTGTCACTCCATTGTTAGAATAGAAAGAAGATCTATATTGGGGACCTCAAGGGCCCTCCCAAGGAGGAAGATAGGACTCATAAGTCCTTGCATTTCTCCAAGGCGTTATCAATTCAAAGACCCTTTCCAATGGTGGCTATTCCTTGTTCCATTTTAATTTTTCATTTGAATTCCATGCATTCTTAGTTTAGTTTTATTTTTCTTGTTATTTGTTTTCTTATTTAATTCAAAGCTGATTCACTAATCAAATAAATACTTTTTGTATTATCTTGTTGGTTTAACAAGGTAGTTAAGTGCTATGTTTTTGCTCACCCAAGTGGAAAAACAAGCACAACAATATTTTACCCATGATTGATGGTTTATACTATTAGCCCAAGGGAGAAAACGTGTTCTCCAAGTTGAACTTAAGATCAAGTTATCACCAAATTAGAGTTGAAGAAGAAGACATATGAAAGACAAGCTCCAAAAAATGATATGGGTCTTATAAGTTTTATGTATTACCTTTTGGAATGACTAGCATCCACATGGTGTTCACAAGGTTAGTGAATGATGTATTTTAGAAGTATATTTACAAGTTTATTGTAGTATTCATTGATGATATCTTTGTCTATTTTAGGAATAAGGATGAACATCAAAAGCATGTTCAATATTGTTGCATAATTTATGAGAACACTAGTTGTATGCTATGTTGAGTAAGTGTGAATTCCTCAAGAAGGAAGTTTATTCTCTTGGGCACATAATATTGGATGAAGGACTAAAGCTGGACCTAAAGAAGATAAAACTGATACATATCTATCCAACCTCAAGGAATGTAGCTAAGGTGACAAGTTTTCTAGGATTTACTAGTTATTATCGAAGGTTTGTTGAAGGTTTCTTAGGGAATTTGTTCCCTTTGTCAAAGTTGTAGGCTAAGGTATTTAAGATCCTATGGAAAACCCTTCATGAAGAGATATTTCAAAAAATTAAAAATATCCTCATGATTACACCTATATTAATACTCCCTTAGTTTGACAAAGACTTCCTAGTGTGTACCAATGTGAGTAAGGAAGGAGTTAGAAGAGTACTCATGTAAGAAGGGAGAGTAGTAAGCTATCAATCAAGGAGTTTGAATTCTCATGAGTATAATTACTCAACTCATGATATGGAGATCCTTTCAATAATTCATTCCCTAAAGGGAAGGTGGTGATACCTAATCGGTATTAAATTTCAATTATAGATAGATCATTAAAGTTTGAAATACTTGCAAGCTCAACCATAATTGAACAATAGGAACTGGTGTTGGGTGAAATTTCTAGTAATTTATGGCTATGACTTACTACATATATAAGGAAAGGAGAGTCTAGGGGTTGATACCATAAGCTAGAGATGACATATAGGTGCAATATCACAATATTGATTTCTTTAATGGTGGAAACCAAGATGCAATCGAAGAAGGATAATTGGTATCAATAATTATGACACAAAGTAATAAAGAGGAAGGATTGGATAGAAATAAAGGTCAGGAAGTATGATGATTATCAATAAGTAAAATATGGGGAGTTTATACAGAGGAACAAAATTTATGTACTAGACCACAAGGAGTTTAGATTACTAGTATTTCATGAAGCACATGATGCCCCTTATTCCAAAAACCCTAGATACCAAAGGACATATCAAAGTGTGAAGAAACTATACTATTATATTGGCTTGAAATCAAATAATGCTACCTATGTGACCTAGTGTTTGGAATGATAATAGATAAAATAATGTTACCTACGTCACCTAGTAAAAATCTTGCAACAACGTTAGAATTGGGAAGTATTAGAAAATGATTTCTTTCCTTAGTGAGAGTTGTTTGGGATAAGAGGAAATATTCTAATATTTTACCATTTTTTCAAGAAATACGTTACTCTAATTATGTACTTGGTAGATAATATTATCAGTCTCTCTAACCTGTTTTGATTGGATAAGAAGGCCATCAGTGTACTTCCCATTCATGGGCTACTAATGCTAATATTTTGCATGGATACTTGAATTATTTTTGGGTACCTTGGTAAGCCATTACCAAGTGTGGCTATGAAGGGAAAAGGTGGTAGTAAGAACATTGCATAGGCGTGCCACTATCAAGTGGGGCTGTGATCACTAGGGGTGAGGTTGTAGTTATACCCTTAGACACCATCCATTGAGGGGTTTAGGGGTGTTATATACTAGGATCATGTCCACCACATTGAGATTGATATACTAGGGATATAATGTGTGATAACCCTTTAGGACTTGAGAGTTATCTATTGAGAGTTTTGTGTACCTTGAATTTCCTTGCAACATTAAGATTGATACCTACTTAGGGGGGAACAATTGTGAAGGTAGTTGTATTGATTAGATGGAAAAATTACCCTTCAATGTGATTTCCCCCCTATGACTAACAATCAAATCATGGTACGCTAGAGAATTTATTGGATCAACAGTTGGGATTTAGTAAGAAAATCACTAGAAGCACTTGATGTCACATTTAAACAATGAATAATTATTACTTGTATTTATGGATAAGGCCATATGTTTTATTATTTTATTGTAATAATCGATATGGTTAATGTTAACCTAGTCAAATTTCATATGTAGGATCAATAAGCCTCTTAATGGGAATACCCTTGTTATGTTGGCCCATAACCCCCTCTTGAAGGGAAACCTCCTTTGTTGAAGAAACATCTCACTTTAATTGTGTGTAAATACAAAACTCAAGCTCTCATTTGTATGATGAGTCTCATATTTTGGTATTCTTGATCTATCTTATAGAGTATCATGTCCCTAAGGAAACCTATATCTTTGGTGGCCTCTTTTGATTGGTATTTCTATATTTTATGTGTAAATGTGCATCTCTCTCTCTCTCTCTCTCTCTCTCTCTCTCTCTCTCTCTCTCTAGGGATATATCCTTCTAGTGCATTTGTGAATGAGTTACAAAATTATATGGGCTTTTTTTGCATCCATTTGATTCTTTGTATTCATTAATGAATCTCAACATGGTACCAGAGTAGGTGTAAACCTTACTCTTCTAATTACCTTGGCTAATGTGAATTGATATATTGTCTTGTGGCTTCATATCTTAAGGTGTGGAACTAAGGCTTTCTTGTATCATTATTTTCTAGGGTTTCTTCCAGGGAATCTAGAAGAATAAATCATAATTAATGTTTTATATCTTCTATAGGTTTTGTAAAACCTAATGGATCCATATTATTATGCACATTTGGATATGAATTATATATATTGTCCCTCCCCTATTTATCAATAATGTATTGTTGAATATGGAGATACTAAGCAAATGAGGAAACACAAGCTCCTTCTCTCTGATTATTGACATCGTCAAAATGGAAATATAGTGATTACGGTGATAAATTAACTCTAACTATATTAGGTTTTGGTGATGTTATCATTGATGTTACCAAAGTGGTGAAGTCATTCATGTTCCAATAGTAGAGCTCAATATTATCTCTATTTATCACATCATTCACTCTAATAAAAAGTTGAACTCTAGCCAAATTGATGGTGATAAAATACATTAGTGAATATTTTAATATGGCTGCCTTTGGATATTGTGATGAATAGAACCATATCTACAATATCAATAAGACTACTTCTCTTTCAACTTGAACGATTATTTCTCTTTCGACACAAAAATAATTTTTTCTAAGGTGGCTAATGTTAACAATACTAGAAAGTTGTTGCATCAACGTTTAGGTCATAAAAACTATGTCCTCACAACATTTGAGTTTTTTTTCATATTGTTGAAGACATTCCACAAATTGTACCACTTAGTGTTGTCTATGAAGGACATATAATAGGGGAACATCATTAAGAATCCTTTCTTAAAGAGAGACATGCCTCTCAACCTCTTACATTGATTCATATTAACATTTGGAATCCTGTAATCACTACATATATTGGGGGAGATAAACACTTCCTTGATTTTAATGATTATTTATCATGTCTTACTCAGATATATATTTTTCAATCCAAGGATATTTTTTTTGGAAAATTCAAGGATTTAAAACCATCAATGGTTACATCGAGACAAAAGATCAATTGTCTCAGAACCGGTCATGGAGAGGTTTATACCAAGAATAATTTTCAGACAATTCTGAAAGATCATGGGATCTCTTTAAATGAGACTCTTTCACAAGAATATGAAGTAGTTGTCTATAATAATAAATCAATCTATTCTAGTAATGGCTTGATATATGCTTCAAGGTGTGAAAATGGAGCCAAAATTATGAGGGACAAGCAATTGTCTATGCAACTCATGTCATCAACCAAATTCCGACTCATGTAGTTTGAGGTATGACTCCATATAAGAAATGGTATGTATCCAAACCCTTTGTTTTGAAATTTATAATATTTTTATCAAATTCATGGGCCCATATTTCCAAAGCAAAGAGAAAGAATTTGGAACCCAAAAGTCATTATTGTATTCTTCTAGGTTGCAATGAAATTTCAAAGGCATATATTTGTCAACATGATCCCTCCACTCATAAGTGATAGAGGTAAGGGATGTGGTATTTAATGAAGGCCTTTCTCATAGTCCACTAGGATATTTCCCACTACTTTTTACAAATGTTTTGTAAAGAGTTTCACTATATCTCTCTCCTCCACACTTTGTTAATGATTCTCTTCTTACGAGTGTTTCCTCAAGAATTCTTTCTATAGTGGCAGGTCATATGGAGATCGATCGTGAGACTCTTATTAACTAACTAGATGTCTCTATTTATATAATGGTTTCATCTCTCAATGCTCCTGTAACTATGCAACTCAATAATGTTGATTATATTCCTCCATCTACTCCAAAAAAAAGCCAACGTTTATGCCAAAATGGGATTTATTTACACTTTCAAAATATGTTTGCTCCCTTCCCAAAGTTGAACTCTTCCCTCATTGGAATTTATATACTTCAAATTCTCTTCTCACCAAGGTTGACATCGATAGTTAACTCTATGCTTAAAATTAGGCCAAAAACTCATTTCAATGGGAAGCATTACCACTATTGAGTATGAAGCTCTGATTAGAAATTAGACATGGAAATTGGTTCATTTATATAAAGGTAAGGATTGTTTGGTCTATTAATGGGTCTATAAGAAAAATGACATTGATGGACAAATCGACAAGCATAATGCCAAGCTTGTTGTGAATGTTTAATCATAAAATGAAGATTTTGACTGCAATGAAACATTAAATCTACTTGCCAAAATAGACTCTATCTATATGATTCTATCTTTAAATCCTTCCAATAGATGGGAGGTTCTATCTATACAAACTAGGATGAAGTTTCAAGTAGATTGTCCCTCCCTTTATTTGATGCTACTATATATTTCCCTTTATGGATAGAATTTTCTACCTTACTCATACTCAAACAAATATTATATTTGTTGTCCCTTTGTGTTCTTGATATTTGCAGGCATCACATGAGAGTAAGTGGTAGGGGTCAAGTGTATTTTTGTTTATCTGAAGGGCACCACACATACGGTTAGATCTCCACTATTATTGTTCACAAAAACCTCACACATAGGGTTAGATCTCGACTATTATTGTTCACAAAAACCTCTGTTGAGGATATGTTTTCCAATACCATAACCCTATCCTCTTTTCTCATTTTATTGAATTCAGAAATATCACAACATGGCAAGTAAAATCATTATCGACATAGATGAGTTGGGGTAAGCAAGGAGAGTGGAGGTGATGACATGTGTCCCTTTAACACAATGAAATGACACTAAAAGGAGCCAAATAAAAGGGGTAAAGGCATTTTTAAGTTCCTACTTATTATGTTATTTTTCCAAAACTCAAAAGAAACTATCCATAAAAGAATGGATAAGTTACTCAAAAAAATTTCTTAACTATATATTTTTACCTTAATTGTTTTTCAAAAAATTTAAAATTCTGAATTATCTTCAAATAAACTAAAATCCCAAAAATAAATTCTTCATTTATAATCCAAATATAATTAAGCAAAATAAAACTCCATTTTATACATTTCCCATTCCATTCTCATTTTATACATTTCCCATCCATGTGCGACACCCAAACAATCACGTGGACGTACTAATAATTTAGTGGACCATGTACAAAAATATATCGTTTAGTGATTTTAGCTTTTCGAAAAGATTAGACACACTCTTGTCGCATCCATTGTCACATTGTCTCCACGTTTTAGTATCACTTTCAATATTTTTCGTTTATATTGCTCGCACTATGACTTTTGTTCATAATATACATGCTTATAAACCTGAACGTGGGATTCATACCTTACATTGTGGAAATTGAATTAAGGAAATTGAATTTTTAAGTGATGTTGATGCTTCTATATCATTTACTTTTATTAGGGCTTAAGAGAAAACCAATTACAATTTTACAATGGGTGCACACAATCAAACACACTACCCATTGATTAAGAGAATAAATAAATCGAGTGCATGTAGACTAAAGAGTGGAAAATTAAAACTAACTAACTAAATGCTCACATATTAAATAAATGCAAACTAGATTTGTTTGTTGGAAATGAGGAGCACTCTCCTAAGMGTTGGRCACTCTTATGGCTACATCYTGGTTAGGGAAAATGGCYCTTTTATTCATATCAACTCCACTCTGTGTTAGTTGAAAGTGTCTCTACTTTGTTAATAAGTTGAGGGAACATTTCCTCAAACACAGATTTGGAGAGCCACTTTGGTGGGGTTGCGAGCTCACTTTTATATCCTTGAGATAAAAGTAAGTTTGTTGTTAATGAATGGATTYGATGCCTACATCTAYTAGTGTATCTTATACAAAAATGGATACTAATGAGTGATATATATGCACTTCATCTTCCAAAAGAGAGAGTTCATACAACTTAAGGTTATTAATGTTGACTACAACATGAATGCCTAATCATGAGGGTATTTGCAAACGATATGCATTATCATCGATCCTTTGTATAATGGTGTATGGCCCATAACACATAGTTTTTATTTTTTCATGATGACCTTTGAAACATTATTTTTCTACATACAACCAAAATTTATCTCTCACCTAAAATTGTGCAAGGACTTTGTGGTTGTCCCAAATGGTTTTGTATTGAACATTAGACATTATTAGTGATGTTGCAACCCATGAATGCATGTGCTCCAATTTCTTAGTGCAGGATGATTCATGTTGTTGTTCACATTGTTAGGGTGAAGATGTTGGATGAAGAGTTGTTGGAAGTGTTAGAAATTAATGGATGTGCTCGTTTAACCATAGACAATATAGCAATAATGTCACCCAACCATAGGCCGAAGCCACCCCCGAGCACCTTAGAGACTTGACAAAATCATTTTGGAAGCAAACCCTAGGAAATATAGCCAAACAAAGGTGGCACACCTTTCTCCAAGGATAGCGCACCAAACAATAGTAACAAGAGCTGATCAGAGAGTCCAAACCATAACCAAGAGAGAGTCCAAGTCAAAACCGAAATCAACTAGTTGCAGCAGCTGCAACAACATCTCTCCTCCAAACTTGCACACAAACTGGCCAACTGCAGTGCGCACAAGTGTTGCTTCTATAGTTCTGATAATACTTGCCAGAATGAAGACTGAACTCCTGTATTTATACTATTTCTGGTAGACTACCTGGGCCGACTTCTCATTCTGGGTACCAATTCTTTAGTATATAACATTTCCTTTAACCGAATTCTTCTCTTGGAGGATAATAACCTAATACACATCATTTTCTTGAGATGACTTGTCTTCTAGGGGTATTAACCAATTAATCAGTGTTTCTTCATGCTTCCCAGAATATTCTATTCTCAACAGGTTTACATGTGGAGGTAAATACTCCCTCCTAGCTAGGGAGGTATTGAATGTAATGGTCTTGAGCACAAACATACCACTTACCTGGTGGCATCAACATAGTCGTATAGACTAACTCATGATTAGATCATGAGCACCATCATCACTATCAGTGTCATCAATTGCATTATCTCATGAAACCATACTCCATATGAGTAATCAGACATGATGCTAGATAAGTCACTCACTCCACAAAGTGACATAAGAGCCATTCTTCTAGTCCAGACATATGTCCTATAAGAATAAATTTCTTGGACCATTTTCCATCTAGGGAACCTTTGTCCATTGATCATCCATCTAGCTGATAATCATTTTCAACACTACTGATAGTTTTTAGGGAAATTAGAACAATGTCATTCAATAGAACACCACTGTGTCTATCCATAGTAGTACACAACTACAATCCAGTGGTACACTACCACACCAAGTAGCACACAGATACTTGATCAGTGACATATAGTCACAATCAGTGGAACACATCCACCACAGTAGTATACATCTATTGTTCGGAGACATACAGTCTCCATAACAATCATATCATCTGATATCAACCTGCATAGAAAACATTGTTATGATATAAACTGAATCATCTGGGCTATTCTTCCACTCACATCTATGAGATCTAGAAGAACATATTCCCTTGGAGAGTGAAACATCAACGATGAGCTATTTGGACTATTCTTCTCATGTAAGGAAAAATAATTGTCTTGATTTCTGAGCCTAGACCATTCACCTATCTGGGCCATTCCTCCGGCACTAAACAAAGTGTAACCTGTAGAGAATGAGTCTGCCCTAGGGAATGTCTGTCCCTGATTGCTAAACTTGGACCATTCACCTATTTGGGCCATTCCTCCGACACTAAACAAAGTGAAACTTGGAGAGAATGAATCTTCCCTAGGGAATGACTGTCCAAACCATTTCCTAAGGAAATGATTGTCCTGCACCAACCTCCAAAACAGACCATTATTCGAAACTTCTCACAACTTGTGAGCTTCGAAAGAATGACTATCCCGAGAGGCGGACCAATCTTCTTGACCACTATTGAGAGTGATCGTCAAGAAGAGATATTGTCCTAGAACATTCCCCCACACTGGACACAAGGGGAATCATTGTCTATGGCACATCAGCAATCCATCAAACCATTTTCATTACGAAAATGACTGTTCAATCTGGACCATTTTTCGAACTGGAAAATGCATGTCCATCAGAAATCTCAAACCAATTTCTGAACTGGAAAGGAACTTCTCATCCTAGACCATTTTTCGAACTTGAAAAATGACTGTCCATAAATCAATAACACATAGGTGCTCCCTCCAAACCTCGTAGTCATCTCTTCCTTTTTCAATAAGGAAGTCGTCTCCACAAGATCCAACTTGAGTACAAAAACTCTTTCATCTTAGACAAAGGCTTTACCAAAATGTTTGCTTATCTTCTAATCTTGGGAGATATATATTGGATAACCACTTTCTCTTTTCCGGACTTCATCACAAAGAGTGTAATGCTTGATCTCAATGTACTTCGGTCTTTCTAGAACACTAGTTTTTTGAAGGCTTCATATAGCTCTAATCATCATAGTTGAATTCAACTCTTTTGTTTCCTGCTAGCTCACAACATCAGGGCAAGGATCAAACTGGAACATATCCACGTGGCACTTCTTTTGTCATCATGAGAGTTTGTCATGGATTAGCAATCCATCATTCTGGACTTCTGAGTAACCATTCTAATTTTTATCAGAGAAGGTTTTCACCACTCTTCTGTTGTGCACGAGAGGCTTTGCACCAAGTTGTTTGAATCCATACAAAATCTTCTTCCATATGCATACAAAGGTCTCTTTCTGGTATATCTCAAAGCCTTCAGGTTTCTCTACATACGTTCTTTGTTCAATTATTTTGGAGAACAATCTTTGCATTCATCTGGTGTAAACTCCAAACCATGGATATTGTGGATGATATAATGGCTAATGTAGAGGTATGTCTAGTTTATTGGAACAAATAAATCATCATAGTCTTCTCCCTCCATTTGGGAGAAACCTCTAGTTCTAGATCTCGCAATGCTTACATTCATAAGTCTTCCATACATTGTTATTCATCACAACTTTCATCTCCTCTGCTTGATTGCTTTTAGTGATTTCAGGTCAGGCTAGTAGTCTTGTGATTCTTGATAAAATGATTGGTTGTTCTGGCTTTTCTTTCTCTCTTTGAATCTTCATGTTCTTCCTCATGTTTCTCTTTAGTTCTTGGGTCCATGGGGGTTTCTATAGATTCCATTCCCTGAAGATTCCAACTTCTTCCTTTCATCATAGGATCATGGATGTGGAGGGAAAACCAGGGATACTTTGAGGCTTCTTTTCGAAGAAGACTTCTTCTAAAGTCAAACTGAACATGTGTTTCTTTTCATGGTTGCTACCATGGATAGATACTTCATCATATTCAATGGATCATATAATTTAGGATTAGCTCCCTCCTAATCCTTGCTTCATGCATGAATGCATGCTCTTCTTTTGGAAATATATAATTGACTCCCTCCATCTAGGAGAGTCCACACTTTCGTCTGCATCCTTATTGCCTTCTGCAAAGTGTCACAAATATTTTTCCAATTTCCTCTTGATTGCTGACTTCTTTGTGTCTTTACTTCTTTTAGGTTTCTTCAAGATTGATTCTAATTTCGGATTAACTTGAAGCTGTTACTTATGTAATAGATTCCACATGAATTGTTAGCATGGGTTGTTGATGTACTTCATCCTTTCATGTGTATTTCCTTGTCTTATAGTCATTGTGATAGAAATCCTATCTTGTTGTTCTTCCATAGGTATAGTTTCTCTTTGAACATATTATCTTCTAGAAAAGAGATATCCAAGATATGTAAAGAAAATATGTAAACATGGTATGTACAGGAAAAATATTGTTACCTTGTCTTAGAAGAAGAAGTTTGTTTTGTCCTACTTGGATTTCTTTGAGGGTTCCCTTTCTTCAGAAACTGATGCTTCGTGTGTTTCCTTCCTTTTCTTTAACTCAGGACAATGATTCTTGTAGTGACCATATTTTCAACAATTGAAGCATTGTATTTTTGACATATCTTTCTCTTGATTTGGTTTCTTCTTAGAGCCAAACTTCTTTTTATTCCTGAACTTTTTGAACTTTGTTGTTAAGGCTTGATCATCGTATTTCTCTTGGGGATTCTATTTTGCAATGATCCTTGATTCTTCTTGTGCACAGAAAGTTCAAGTTCTTCAAATGTAGGATACTCCTTCCTTGTCTTCATGCTTGCAGAAAATGCATCTCATGTCTTGGGAAGACCATTGAGTACTATATTTACCAATTCCATCTCTGAAATGATCTCTTTAATAACTTGTAGTTGATCTCTCAACTGAGAGATTCTCACAAAGTATGAAATTATGTTGTCATCATCATTCATTTTCACGTCACAAAACTCATTCTTCAGACTCATTACCTGTCCAATGTTTCTGATGGAGAAGAGGTTTATTAGGGCATCATACATCTTCTTAGATGAATCAAGATGGGAGATCTAGGGTATCAAGTGGTATTTTATAGAATCCACTATGATACTCATGGAATTGACGTCATTGTCTTGGAACTTCTTCATAACTGCAACATTCCGCGGTTCCTTCTCTTTTCTTTCTTCAAACTCTGGTTCCACAATATGTCCTTTAACGATATACAACACTTTATTCTTGGAAAGGATGAGATAAATCCTTGTCTTCCATGCTCTAAAGTTAGAATCCCCTTCTAACTTGTTTTTTGAATTCATAGAGTAAGTTATGGCTGCTTTGACTTGGTCAACCCTAGATTTGACCAAAAAACTCAAACTTGACATCTTAGCTTGCTAAGAGTACCAAGAGATGTGCTAGGCTAGGGCACACTAGTCTATTCAGAAATTAGGTCAATCCCTTCACTTTAAGGTGCCTCAACGAGAGGGTTAGGGTTTCATTGCTGCAGCAAAAACTAGCTGCAACTACAACTGCAACTGGGAAAATCCTCCCTATCTATCTTACAATGGTTAGATTGTCTGAAGATAGTGTGGGCCCATAACCTGTTAGAAAGTAATAGATGTGCTCGTTTAACCATAGACAATATAGCAATATTTTCACCCAACCATAGGCTAAAGCCACCCCTGAGCACCTTAACCTTGACAGAGAATCATTCTAGAAGAAAACCCTAGGCTAGATAGCCAAACAAAGGTGGCACACTTTTCTCCAAGGATAGTGCACCAAACAATAGTAAAAAGATTTGATCAGAGATTCCAAACCATAACCAAGAGAGAGTCCAAGTCAAAACCGAAATCTACTAGTTGCAGCAGCTGCAACAACAACTCTCCTCCAAACTTGCGCACAAACTGGCCAACTACAATGCGCATAAGTGTTGCTTCTGCAGTTCTGAGAATACTAGCTAGAATGAAGACTGGCCTCTTGTATTTATACTATTTCTGGCAGATTACCTATCGACTTCTCATTCTAGGTACTAATTATTTAGTATATAACATTTCCTTTAGCCGACTTCTTCTCTTGGAGGCTAATAACCTAATACAAGTCATTCTCTTGATCTGACTTGTCTTCTAGGGCTATTAAACAATTAATTAGGGTTTCTTCTTGCTTCCTGGAATATTTTGTTCTCGTCAGGTTTACACGTGGAGGTAAATACCTCCCGCAACTACCACAATATCAACAGGAATCTCATAAGGAGCAAGGAGTTGATACCCATAGCAAGGGAAACTTTTAGAGGCTAAATTTCCCCCATGGTATGATATTCCATGTTTTTTTTTCTAAAATAAGATTCATCAATTTCCATTTTTTATAAAAGTGATCCACCTAAATATTATAGGATAAAATATTTTTACTACAAAAATTGTAAAAAATTTCTAGAAACCATATAAAAATCCTTATAAATTTGAATATTTTTACAAAAATATTGCCAAATATTTTATAAATGTCATTTTAAAAGCTAGTAAGATTCACCAAGGTTTATACACTTTAATATAAACATGGATTCCTAAAAATTTCCTTTCACATATCATGCTTCAAATGGAGATTTCCATGTCAATATATTCACTATTGTACTATAGCTCTGGTATTGTACATGTAAATATGTATCCCATTTTTTATTTTGGGTGTAATAAATATGGATTACATGTAGTAAAATGTGATTCGTTTCTTTATTATATCTATCCATTTAAGGGTGAGAGGTTGTAGAAAATAATAGTTGATGTCACAATAATTACCACATTGTTTTCCCGAAGGTGCTAAGAAAGCATGATCATGATCAGAGATAATGTTAAGAGGCAATCCAAAATGAGACAAAACATGAGAGTAGAAGATCTCTATTTCCTATTGCACAAAGCTGGTTTTGGTACATGGCACAAAGATGGCCATTTTCAAGAAATTATTGACAAAAAAAATGTGTGGTCATGTTTATAGAATTCCATAGGTTAATCACTTAAAAAATCCATAGAAACGGATTCCTAAGGGTGAGAATGGATAGGAAGAGATTGATACAAACCTAGGTTTTAGTTGGTTGGCTTTCTCTAGCCACAAAGAGAGCATTTTTGAATGAAGGATTCAACTTGGTGATGCATAGAGGGCCAGAAGAAGTGGTATTGTTGATGTTGGATAGTCTTGAGCTTGTAAAAATGGTTCCCATATGAATAAGTATGTCTTCTCATATAAACATAAGATGAATCAGGGTGTTGGGCACACATAACTAGTTAATTTTATATAGGAAACCCTCATGAACTAAAAAAAATCTAGAAATTAGGTATGATTGACCTTTGTGGGATGATGGATGGATTGCTAGATAGGGCCAAAAGAGGTTTTTTCCTAGTAGAGTTTCTTCTAGTTTTCATACACAACAAAACACACATTTAAGATGTGAGAAACTTGAACTAGGGGGAAGATCAACATACATGCTACCTTAATGGAACACCCTTTCTTGTATATAATGACCAAACAAAACTACTATATGTAAGATTCTCACTTGATATGTCACTCTTCTTGTATTTTTTATTGAAATTTTAGAAATATTAATGGATGGTGGTTCGTATGCAAAATGGTTTCCTTACCCATGACATAACAACACCATTGTTCAAGTTCCTTTCCCTAGTTCATAAACAATTGTCATATGTGTTGTAGTTCAATTTTTCTTCAGTCAATGTTTATGAATGGTAAACCATACGGTGACCTCCCTACTTAGGTACCGTGTCTATGGAATATTGAGAATAAATCATCTCAAACTCAAAAGGGTGATATAAATTCAAAATCTGCAATATTTGACCAAAGAAGAGTGTTACTTTTAATTTTTGAAATTTTTTTCTAGCAATGTTTTTCAATTTGAATGTAGGATAATGAGGGAGTTGCTACAAAGGACGAGAAAGTTAGAAAAA
>JASDQU010438456.1:10910-20930 GCA_032191745.1 Picea mariana
ATAACCTAACCCTAGAACATAGTAATCTAAATAAAGACATTAATACACAACATTAAATTAATAATGACCAATTATTTACCTTATAACCCAAAACAAACACATTTAGAAACCCTAATATTAAACTCATAAACAAACATTTAATTCTTTTTAATTATTTAGTTTATACCTTAACCTTAGATTAAAATACATTAACCCTAAAATAAATTTAATAATCCACTTTTTACCTATTAACTAAACCCTAGAACATTAAATAAAGATAAAATAAAAAACCCTAAATTAATAATAAACTATTATAACCTTAAATAAACAAATTAATAAACCCTAGAAATCTTAGCAAATAATTAAATTTATTAAATAATTCTACTTTAAACCTAGTCGACACTGAAAAATTTCCCACACTTCCAGTATTTATACCAACTCTTCTCTTTTTCTTAACCCAGGCTCATTGTCCTGAAGATGGATCTGAAACGTCGACATGGATCCTGATTTGGATCCGAAACGTCGACAATCTATTGACAACAATGTGGCTTTTCCAATCAAAACCGAAAATCCCAACCACAACAATCTCACTCATTAGATTAATATATTAGTTAAAAAAAAAAACATTTTAAAAAAACATTGTTAATATTGTTGGATACAACTTATATATTAAATAAAAAAATAAAAAAATATTCACATTAATTTTTTTAAGTTTTTAATTAACTTTATTTTGAAAAAATAGTAGTTTATATAACATTATTTAATAATATTAAATATTGTATATTTAATTCTTTCTTAATTTTTTAATATTTTTAGTTAAATTTATTTTGAAAATGTATTACTATATATATTAATTAAAAAAATTATTATTAGATTGAGATGTACATTCTTTTTCAATATAACATGGATACATAAAGTGGTAAATATTATCTAGGTGGTGCATATATAATGCTTGAATATTCATGTGTTTAGTGAATATTATATCTTGATGCAATGAATACATACTCATTGTGATGCCTCACTATTTGAAACATTGAAAATTATTACTGTTTTTTATTTTTATAATTTTATTTATTTTTCTAAAAGACACTTTGGTGGTTTGATCAAATATGAAATGTAAAACTTTATTATTTTATGAAAATAAAGAATATATGGAAAAATGGGCACACATTGAACTAACTGTTAAAGAGGGAGTTAGGAATCCAAAGAGGTTGACCAATTGACAACTGAAACAAGTTCTGGTGTTGAATCAACTACAAAAACCACATTCCATATTTATAGGAGAATCTTTTAACATATGTAAAACTAAAAGTGGTTAGTGAGAAGGAGGCTCAAGACAAGTGTCACAAGTCTTAGGAAAAAAAAAAACAAGTCCTGAAAAGGGAATGAGATGCCATTCTATGATGTAAATTGATAGCTATGAAAGGATACACTCTCATTATTTACTTGACACAGAAAAATTATATTTTTACACACTCCAAGGTAGTACTCAGAATTTTTTAAGAGGCTACGTATGCATCCCCTTAGATTCCGAACTCAGCTCGGGGGTGACAGAGGTTGAAACAAAATCTAGTCTATAGTTGGGAGGAACATAGTCTTCAATGTGTGGTTTCCCCAAATTCCAGGTTTTACTTCCTTATTATGAATATGCCGATCTGAATATTTACTGTGTATTACTTTGTGTTACTGTGTTCAGGATTAATGGTTATGAATTATTCAAAAGAGTAAATAAGTCATAATAGTATTAGATCTATGTTTATGCGAAAATAAATGGATATACTATGTTTATACAAAAATCTTTGTTAGAGAAAACGATAGATATTTTTGTAGTTAGATCTACGAATAGAGGAGTATTACCACTCACAAACCAATTAAAAATCAAGGAGATGTCTAGTTATTAAAATTGCAAATGTATCCAAATAAATAATTTGTACTAAGGAACATAGTTTAATCAAAGTTACATAACTGTAAAAACTTAGACAAAAGTTTTAGAGCCACGAGACTTTAAAAGAACATATATATACAAGTCTATCTGATCAACTAGCTCGATAGATTGTATAAAAAGTGAGCTTACTTGTTGTGAAATCATGCTTTGAACATAATTAGTGATGGAACCCGAATACCTTATCCAAGTGAAGGTATTCTTGGAATCCATGGTACCAATCTCCTCAAGACCTACAGAGTGGTAGTTAAATAGGTTAGTAAGTTGTATGAGTCCAAGTAATAAAATATAATTCAAATACATACATAAACAAAAATGAACTTACCATGCAAGTTCAGGGTGCTTCTCGTGTCTCATTTCATCCCCAATGAGCAACATGTGAATGCTCAGGGATGTTGGAAAAATAATGGGTACCCCTCGCAATAACGAACATGACCCAACATTAGTTAAAATACCCAAGTATAATCTTTTAGAAAAGATTCAATTCATTGTGCAAATACAAAAAATAAATCTAAGGAACATTACTATACTATGTGTGAATTACCGCACATATTCAACATTTTCAATAGTAGTCCTAAGTGAGTTTTAGGGCAAGTAAAGTAAACTATTTGGGATGTTTTGACCATCAATTGGAAACCAGAGAAGAAAAAATGAAATATATCAACTTATGTAATATTAAATTCTTTTAAGGAAAACTCGAACCACAGAGATTATATTTTTCTAGGTTTCTGTCAATAAGTCTTGAAATCCAAGTAAAAACTCTACAAATCATAGGCTAACCAGAACCAAGACACACCAGGACCCAAAACACACATTACAGTCACGATATTAAAACTATATATATATATATATATATATAGTCCGCCAAGGAAAAACATACAAACTCCATAAAAACTCTTACTCTTAGAGGTGCCACCTTTGAGATTGATTAAAACCAACCATCTGCAAGCCAAAAAATCTATCAATACCCTGACACATTCACATTATATTTGTTGTGAATGAAATGGGTTATGGGCAGTAAAATATTCACTACTCTAACTCGTAAACTCTCTAGGAACAAGAGGGATTATTTTAAACTATTGAAATCTCAAAAACCTCTCAGGATGAATGCAGATCTAAACAAAATAAAATGAAATGATGCAAAATTAGCCAAGTTCGGGAGAGGTTAGAATTTTTTAAGGGCCCGAAAGGAAACCCTAACACTTGTGAGAGTAATCACACGACACATATGTTTCCTTAGACAAAATTCTGTTGAAATATCCTCAATATCATAAACCATACATGTGGTGCATGCAGGAACGATGCGTGGTAAATTCTCTGTATTACACTCTATTTAAGGAAGAAAAAACTGGTATGATTTTTAATAAGAAATTGTACCATAACACGATATTAGACCCCTCATAAAACTATGTGATTAACCACTTTTATTATAAGATTTTTCCTTTGTATTCCATGTAATATACATCAAGATGATAATAATATAAGAATTGAAATGAAAATGTATTATGACAATGCTTACCTCAACATAGATACATAATACAAAAATGACCTAGTGAAATAGAGGTATGGATATATAAAATAAAATGCATGCGTGAATACATTGAGTCATATATGGTAAATATATGACTAGAGTTAAAGTAAAAATATATAATAGGCTACGACAGGGTTTGTGTCATATTAGAAATCCTTACACAATGTTTGGAGTACATAATGGAGAATGTATAACCATGGGGTGCTATAACCATTAAACAATTTTTCATGTGACCCTTATTAATGGAATTTTGGCATGTTCACAATGATAACGACCTTATAAATAAAGAGTATATCATTAAACATAGTCCTTGCTAGTAAAAACAATTATATATAGGTTTATCAAGTACCTATAGTAAATAGTCAGTCTTAGTTGAATGAGACTTAAGTTAGTATTTATAAATGCTATGTATAGTGAAGGACTAAACATTAAGTTTTAAGTTTATATTTTAATTATCTTATGGTATGATACTATCATTAAGTTATAAGAAGTTGGAGGAAATGAATTATATAACATTTAGCCTTTTTGGGTTCTTGCTCATAGTAAAGTGATGAAATAATAATGAGACTATCGTAAGGCAATTTGATTTATGTAAAAAGAAAACAAGAAAAACATAAGGGTAGAAATAAAAAAATTAATAGACATGTATGTGAAAATTATGACAAAAATAAATCATATATATATATATATATATATATATATATATATATATATATAATTGAATGAAATTAGAGGTGTGTGACATAATGGTATCAGATTTCTAGATTACAACACTTGGCCCTTTTTATGAGATTTATCACAAAAAAAATTAACATATAAATTGTCTCGATTTTCTTCTTACCTCTAGGAAGAAAAAAAATTGATTTTGTAGGATAATGACAGAAGTACCTGAGCCTTAGGGAGAAGAACCTCTCCAAGAGAATCATGAAAAAGGGAAATTATGTGATGCACATATATGGGTTGACCTGAATAATGATAGTCATTCAAAAATTATAAAGAAAATAACAAATCTGAGAGAAGAAATAAGAAATGTGAAAGCAGATAATGAAAGAATTTTAAAAACTCAAGAGGAATTAAATGCAATTCTGCTAGAAAAATTGTACAATCAAAATACTGATAAAAATAAGGGGCATAATTCTAGAAACACTAAGATAGCCCAACATAAGAAGAAAGAAAGAAAATTGGAGTATCCTGAATCTGAGACATAGTTAGTGTATAATAATATAGAAGATACTGAAACTTCTACTGAAAGTATTTCTATTCCTAAACAAAGAACTAAAAAGAAACCTAAACAACATGATGAAGTCATGGGAGAATTTAAGAAGATTAAACCACCTACCTTCAATGTAGAAGTGGGGACTGGTGAGGAAGCAGAGCCATGGCTCTTTGGTATGCATAAATACTTCCAAATTTATAATTACTCAAGTGAGCTTAAAGCTCGGATGACCATCTATAATCTGACACTAAAACACGATATACGGTGGCATGACATAAAAATATTAAAAAATATTAAGGAAATAAAAAACACCTAGAAAACCTTTAAGAGATAGTTTAAGAAAAAATACATGTCTGAACAATACTATGAGGGTAAATACAAGGAGTTATATGAACTAAAATTGGTTAATATTACAATGAAATATTTAGGTAGTAAGTTTCTGAGTTTGTTTCATTATGTTCCTTACATTGTGGATGAAAAACCAAAGATTCAATGATTTTGCAGTTGTCGACCTAGTTCTTATAAGGACCAACTTGAGTTTGATAACCCAAAAACATTAGAATTAACCATGAGGAAATCTAACTCTGTTTTGAGCAGTATAAAAATAGAAACGAGAATTCTAAGAATTGGAATGGAAAAAATCTTGAGAGGTTTGACCCTAAGAAGAAAGGGGGAGCTTACTTTAATAAAAATGTTCATAAAATATTTCAAGGAGGTAACAAGCTCAAAACAAGTGAATCATTCAATCATCCTAAAAATAAGAATGCCAAACCACCAACCTTCTTCAATAAAGAAAATTCTCAAAAAGAAACAGTAAAATGTTGGGAATCCAATGGTCCACATTACTATAAATAATATCCTCTTAGGAAGAAGGGAAATAACAATGTGCAAACAATATAGGAGGAAACAACCGTTGGTGAGATGGAAAGGTTGACACCAAAAATCAATGCATCATTGGAAAATCAACATGCATATCATTAGACTTCAATGGTATAAATTGAAGGTGTGATACATAACCAACCGGTTATTGTTTTAATTGATCCAAGTGCTAGTTTAATTTATATTTCACCAAGAGTTGTAGAAATCTGTAATAACATGAGGGAAAGTTTGAAAAGTCTTGGTTAGTACAGTTGGCTACAGGAACTAAAATGAGAATTATAGATGTTTTTTTTTTAACTGTGAAATTGGTATGAATGATTTAAGAACACATATAGACTTAAAAATATTACTTTTGTGAGCATATGATGTGCTAATCAGTATGGATTTTCTGGCAAATTGTAAAGTGGTCATTTGGGTAGATGAGATAGGTAATGTTGTAAATATTAAAGGTGTATCAAGACCTATTAGTATTAGAGAAATAAAAACCTTACAAATTAAAAGATGGATTCAAAAGGGATGTAAATTACCTATTGTACACATAAATTATAATGAAAAAGAGGAAAGTAATAATGAGTTAGATAACCTTCCAGCATTGCAATAATTCCAGGATGTATTCTAGGATATTCCTAGACTACCTCCTAGGAAATAAATATATTTATCCATAGATATTATACTTGAAGTGATACCTTCTTCTAAACCCCCTTATATGATGAATATACTAGAGTTAAAAGAATTAAAAAGTCAATTGCAAGAATTGATAGATAAATAATATATTCGACCAAGTGTGTCTCCATGGGGGGCACCAATACTTTTTGTTAGATAGAAAGATGATAACTTTACGTCTTTGTATTGATTATAGATAACTTAATAACATGATTATTAATAATAGATATCCATTACCTCGTATCGATGATATTTTTGATCAAGTATGAGGAGCTACATTATTTTCTAAGATTGATTTATGTTCTAGTTATCATCAAGTTAGGATTAAGGATGAGGATATTTATAAAACAACATTTAGAACAAGGTACGGTCATTACAAATTTGTCGTAATACTTTTTGGGCAGATTAATGCCCCATCCTCATTCATGTGCTTGATGAACAATATTATGAGTAAGTATGTAGATAAATTTGTGATTGTATTTGTAGACGATATAATCATCTATTCAAAGGCTGAAAAGGAACATGAAGAATATTTAAAAATAGTATTACATATACAAAGAGAAAAAAATTTATATGAAAAACTAAGTAAGTGTGATTTTTAAAAGGATAAAATTCAGTATCTAAGACATGCAATTTCCAAAGAAGGTATAATAGTTGACCCAGATAAAATAAAGGCTATAATGAATTGGCATGAACCTAAAGATATTTAATATGTAAGATCCTTTATGGGTATAACTAGCTATTACCAGAAGTTTATAGAAGGATTTTCCAAGATTCCATATCCTATAATATCATTGCAAAAGAAATGAACTAAGTTCATCTGGTCTAAGAAATGTCAAGAGAGTTTTAACAAATTAAAACAAATCTTAATTGTAGCTCCTATTTTAAAATTAGTAGACCCAGATAAAGACTTTGTAGTATGTATAGATGCATGTCTCGAAGGGCTTGGAGGAGTGTTAATTCAAGAAAACCATGTAATAGCTTATGCATCACAGAAACTAAAGAAACATGAAGAAAATTATGTAACACATGACTGAGAATTAGTTGCAATAATACATGCATTAAAAATGTGGCGACATTATCTAGTAGGCCAAAAATTCTTATTAATGAAGGATAACATTGCCTTAAAATATATGTTTGATAAACATAATTTAAATTATCACCAAGCAACATGGTTATCCTTCTTGAGCGAGTATTATTTTGAGATAAAACACATTAAGGGAAAGGAAAATAAAGTAGCAGATGCATTAAGTAGACATACAAAATTGATTTATATAGTTACTAGGAATAACTATGAAACAAATTTTGGAGAAAGGGTAAGGTTAGAAGCTGAAAAAAGACCCAGAATTATAAAATATTAACTTAAAAATTGTTGATAATTCAACATAAACAAAAGAATCAGATTATAGATTCTCAAAAAGTGGACTGTTAATGAATAGAAATAGACTATATGTACCAGAATCTAATGAAATTAAGGTATTAATTTTAGATGAGTTGCATAAGAAATTGATTACTATGAAACAAAGAGATTTTATTGGCCAAATATGAAAGGAGATCAAACACTTGAATATCTAGCTAGATGCTTAGAGTGTCAACAAGTTAAGGTTGAACACCATCATTTAGCTGGATTCCTACAACCTTTACCCATTCCAAAATGGAAATGGGAATTGATAAGTATGGATTTTATTACCGGATTTCCTAGAAGTAGTAAACAAAATGACTCAATTATGGTTGTGGTTGATAAATTAAGTAAGAAAAAACACTTCATACTTGTGAAATCAACCTACAAAGATATTAATGTAGCAAAAATATTTATGAAGAAAATATTTAGGTTACATGGAATCCCTAAATTTATAATATCTGATAAGGATAAGTTTACAATAAATTTTTGGAAATCTTTATTTAAAGGATTAGATACCCAATTGAAATTTAGTACTACTTATCATATGCAAATAGATGGGAAAAATGAAATAACTAATCAGATTCTTGAAGACATGCTTAGAATGTGTATTATGGATAGACCTAATAAATGGGAAGAACATTTATTCTTAGTTCAATTTGTTGATAATAATCATTATCAATATTGAACAAAGCTTATTCCTTCTAAAATTTTATACAAAAGAAAATGTAATACACCTGTTTCATGGAGTAATATTGTTAACATAATTATTATAGGACCATATAAGTTAAAATGCATGGAGCTTACAGTGAAACGGGTACAACAGAACCTGAAAGTAGCTCAGAATAGGAATTTTTTTTATGTTGATTCAAAAATAACTCCAAGGGAGTTTAATGTTGGATATCATGTTTATATTAGAGTTAAGAATAAAAAGACTTCTTTAAGGATGAGAAGGTATATTTATTTATCACCTATATATTGTGTTCCATTCGAGATGCTTGCTCAAATAAGACCTGTATCTTATCAAGTTTCACTTCCATCTACGGTAAAAGTACATGATGTGTTTCACGTTTCATTACTGAAAAAGTATATACATGACTCTACTCATGTTGTGGATTGGAAAATGATGTAGGTGGAACCCATGGGAGAGTTCCCAGTAGATCTAGATCATATTCTTGACAAGAGGGAACTTACACTCCATAATCACGGCATAGGACAGGTAAAGGTGCAATGAAAGTACGTTATTCCAGAAGAGGCTACTTGGGAAATCGAAATAAATATGCTGGAAGAAAATCCATTTATGTTCCAAAATAATACTAATGGAAACTAGTTAACAATAAGGACGATTTTAAGTTCTAAGTGGGGGTGTATGTGATACCCCACGACTTGAAACTTTGACAATTATTATTATTTTTATTTTTATAATTTTATTTATTTTTCCAAAAGACACTTTAGTTGTTTGAAAAAATATGAAATGTAAAACTTTCTAATTTTATGAAAATAAATGACATATGGAAAAAGGGGCATACATTGAATTAGCTTCTAAAGAGGGAGTTAGGAATCCAAAGGCACTGGCTAATTGGAAGCAAATTGAGACAAGTTGTGGAGTTAACTCAACTACAAAAAGACAAATTCCATATTTATAGGAGAATTTGTGAACAAGTGTGAAACTAAATCTGACAGGTGGTCAGCGAGCAGGAGGCTCAAGACAAGTATCACAAGTCCCAGGAAAAACAAAAAGAAGTCATGACAAGGAAATGGGACACCATTCTATGATGCGATATGATATCTATGTAAGGCTACACACTGATTATTGAATTGGCACAGAGAATTTATATTGTTTCACACAACAAGCTGGTACTTAGAATTATGAAAGAGTCCATGTAGGCAGCCCCTTGGATTCTGAACTTAGCTCGGGGGTGAAAGAGGTTGACAGAGACTCTAGTCTACAGTTGGGAGGAACAAAGTATTCAACATGTGGTTTCCCCAAGTTTTGGGTTTTACTTCCTTATTCTGAATATTCTAATCTAAATATTTTTTGTGTACTACTTTGTGTTTTTGTGTTGAGGATTAATGGTTATGAATTATTTAAAACTGCAAATAATTCATAATATTATTAGATCTATGTACTATTATGAGAACATAAATGCATACAATAGGCTTATAAAGAAAAATTTGTTGGAGAAAACGATAGATATTTCTATAGTTATATCTATGAATAGAAGAGTATTACCAGTGACAAACCAATTAAATATCAAGGGTAAGTCTAGTTATTAAAACTGGAAATGTATCCAAATAAAGAATATGTACTAAGGAATAGAGTTTAAACAAAGTTACAAAACCGTAAAAACATAGACAATAGTTTTGAATCCGCGAGAATTTAAAAGAATATATATATACAAGTCTATTTG
>JASDQU010438456.1:28564-45971 GCA_032191745.1 Picea mariana
ATCATAAATGAACAACTCAAATACCCCACTCCCTGACTCAATCCAGAGTCCAAGGGAGTTCCATAGATGCCTCTGCATCCTCCAGGTCCGACACCCTGCACACTCAAAGAAACTGAGTCAGCAGCACCTGTCTACACCAAGGTAGTAAAAGCATCCTGTCATATAACTCAATGCACCATAATGAAAGAAAAGTTTTATCATCATATAAATCCAGATCACTTGCGAGCATGTGTCCTCAAAGAATAAGTTTGGTATGTGCGCCAGAGCGGGATGTTACACGTTCCACCCCTAACAATTGTTTTTTTATGTATTTTAATTTACTAGATTAGTATATTAAAAAAAATTAGTTAAAAAAAAATATTTTAAAAATACATTGTTGAATATAACTTATATATTAAATAAAAAAAACATAAAATTATTCACATAAATTTTTTTAAGTTTTTAATTAATTTTATTTTGAAAAAATAATAGTTTATATAACATTATTTAATAATATTAAATATTAAATATTTGTATTTAATTTTTTATTAATTTTTGTAATATTTTTAATTAAATTTATTTTGAAAATGTATTACTATATATATTAATTAAAAAAAATATTATTAGATTGAGATGTACATTATTTTTCAATATAACATGGATACATAAGGATACATAAAGTGGTAAATATTATTTAGGTGGTGCATATATAGTGCGTGAATATCATGTGTTTAGGGAATATTATATTTTGATGCAGTGAATACATACTCATTGTGATGCCTCACTATTTGAAACTTTGACAATTATTATTATTTTTTATTTTTATAATTTTATTTATTTTTTTAAAAGATATTTTGGTGGTTTGATCAAATATGAAATGTAAAACTTTATTATTTTATAAAAATAAAGCATATATGGAAAATGGGCATACATTGAACTAACTGTTAAAGAGGAAGTTAGGAATCCAAAGGGGCTAACCAATTGACAACTGAGACAAGCTCTCGAGTTAAATCAACTACAAAAACTGCATTCCATATTTATACGAGAATCTTTGAACATATGTAAAACTAAAGGTGGTCAGTGAGAAGGAGGCTCAAGACAAGTGTCACAAGTCCTAGGAAAAACAAAAACAAGTCTTGAAAAGGGAATGGGACGCCATTCTATGATGTGAATTGATAGCTATGAAAGGATACACACTGATTATTTACTTGACACAGAAAAATTATATTTTTACACACTCCAAGGTGGTACTCAGAATTCTGCAAGAGGCTACGTATGCATCCCCTTAGATTCCGAACTTAGCTCGGGGGTGACAGAGGTTAAAACAAAATCTAGTCTACAGTTGGGAGGAACATAGTCTTCAACCTGTGGTTTCCCCAAATTCCAGGTTTTACTTCCTTATTATGAATATGTCGATCTAAATATTTACTGCATAATAGTATTAGATCTATGTACTGTTACGCATAAATAAATGGATATAATATGTTTATACAAAAAGATTTATTAGAAAAAATGATAGATATTTTTGTAGTTAGATCTACGAATAGAGGAGTATTACCACTCAAAAACCAATTAAAGATCAAGGAGATGTCTAGTTATTAAAATTGCAAATGTATTCAAATAAATAATTTGTACTAAGGAACACAGTTTAATCAAAGTTACATAACTGTAAAAACTTAGACAACAATTTTAGAGCCACGAGACTTTAAAAGAACATATATATACAAGACTATTTGATCAACTAGCTCGACAGATTGTAAAAAAGTGAGCTTACTTGTTGTGAAATCATGCTTTGAACATAATTAGTGATGGAACCTGAATACCTTATCCAAGTGAAGATATTCTTGGAATCCATGGTACCAACCTCCTTAAGACCTATAGAGTGGTAGTTAAATAGGTTAGTAAGTTGTACGAGTCCAAGTAATAAAATATAATTCAAATACATACATAAACAAAAATGAACTTACCATGGAAGTTCAAGGTGCTTCTCATGTCTCATTTTGTCCCCAATGAGCAACATGTGAATGCTCGGGGATGTTGGAAAAATAATGGGTACCCCTCGCAATAACGAACAAGGCCCAACATTAGTTAAAATACCCAAGTATAATTTTTTAGAAAAGATTCAATTCATTGTGCAAATACAAAAAAAAAAATCTAAGGAACATTACTATACTATGTGTGAATTACCGCACATATTCAAAATTTTCAATAGTAGTCCTAAGTGAGTTTTAGGGCAAGTAAAGTAAACTATTTGGGATGTTTTGACCATCGATTGGAAACCAGAGAAGAAAAAATGAAATATATCAACTTATGTAATATTAAATTCTTTTCAGGAAAACTTGAACCACAGAGATTATATTTTTCTAGGTTTCTGTCGATAAACCTTGAAATCCAAGTAAAAACTTTTCGAACCATAGGCTAACCAGAACCAAAACACACCAAAACCCGAAACACACATTAAAGTCACGGTATTAAAACTATATATATATAAAAGTCTGCCAAGAAAAAACATACAAACTCCATAAAAACTCTTACTCTTAGAAGTGCCACCTTTGAGATTGATTAAAACCAACCATCTGCAAGCTAGAAAATCTATCAATACCCCGACACATTCACATTATATTTGTTGTGAATGAAATGGGTTATGGGCAGTAAAATATTCACTACTCTAACTCGTAAACTCTCTAGGAACGAGAGGGATTATTTTAAACTATTGAAATCTCAAAACCTCTTAGGATGAACGCAGATCTAAACAAAATAAAATGAAATGATGCAAAATGAGCCAAGTTTGGGAGAGGTTAGAATTTTTTAAGGGTCCGAAAGGAAACCCTAACACTTGTGAGCGTAATCACATGACACATATGTTTCCTTAGAAAAAATTCTGTTGAAATATCCTCAATATCGTAAACCATACATGTGGTGCATGCAGGAACGATGCGTTCTCTGTATTACACTCTATTTAAGGAAGAAAAAATTGGTATGATTTTTAATAAGAAATTGTACCATAACACGATATTAGACCCCTCGGAAAACTTTGTGATTAATCACTTTTATTATAAGATTTTTCCTTTGTATTCCATGTAATATACATTAGGATGATAAGAATATAAGAATTGCAATGAAAATGTATTATGAAAATGCTTACCTCAACATAGATACATAATACAAAAATGACCTAGTGAAACAGAGGTATGGATATATAAAATAAAATGCATGCGTGAATACATTGAGTCATATATGGTAAATATATGACTAGAGTTAAAGTAAAAATATATAATAGGCTACAACAGGGTTTGTGTCATATTAGAAATCCTTACACAACGTTTGAAGTACATAATGGAGAATGTATAACCATAGGGTGCTATAACCGTTAAACAATTTTTCATGTGACCCTTATTAATGGAATTTTGACATGTTCACAATGATAACGACCTTATAAATAATGAGTATATCATTAAACATAGTATATCATTAAACATAGTCCCAGCTAGTAAAAACAATTATATATAGGTTTATCAAGTACCTATAGTAAATAGTCTTAGTTGAATGAGACTTAAGTTAGTATTTATAAATGCTATGTATAGTGAAGGACTAAACATTAAGTTTTAAGTTTATATTTTAATTATCTTATGGTATATGATACTATCATTAAGTTATAAGAAGTTGGAGGAAACGACTTATATAACATTTAGCCTCTATGAGTTCTTGCTCATAGTAAAGTGATGAAATAATAATGAGATTATTGTAAGACAATTTGATTTATGTAAAATGAAAACAAGAAAAACATAAAGGTATAAATAAAAGAAATTAATAGACATGTATGTGAAAATTATGACAAAAATAAATCATTTAGATTATATATATAATTGAATGAAATTAGAGGTGTGTGACATAATGGTATCGTATTTCTAGGTTACAACACTTGACCCTTTTTATGAGATTTATCACAAAAAAAATTAACATATAAATTGTCTTGATTTTCTTCTTATCTCTAGAAAGAAAAAACAATTGATTTTGTAGGATAATGACAGAAGTACCTGAGCCTTAGGGAGAAGAACCTCTCCAAGAGAATCATGAACAAGGGAAATTATGTGATGCACATATATAGGCCGATCTGAATAATGATAGGCATTCAAAAATTATAAAGAAAATAACAAATATGAGAAAAGAAATAAGAAATGTGAAAGCAGATAATGAAAGAATTTTAAAAACTCAAGAGGAATTAAATGCAATTCTGCTAGAAAAATTGTACAATCAAAATACTAATAAAAATAAGGGGCATAATTCTAGAAACACTAAGATAGCCCAACATAAGAAGAAAGAAAGAAAATTGGAGTATCCTGAATCTGAGACATAGTTAGTGTATAATAATACAGAAGATATTGAAACTTCTACTGAAAGTATTTCTATTCCTAAACAAAGAACTAAAAAGAAACCTAAACAACATGATGAAGTCATGGGATAATTTAAGAAGATTAAACCACCTACCTTCAATGGAGAAGTGGAGACTGGTGAGGAAACAGAGCCATGGCTCTCTGGTATGCATAAATACTTCCAAATTTATAATTACTCAAGTGAGATTAAAGCTCGGATGACCATCTATAATCTGACATTAAAACAAGATATACGGTGGCATGACATAAAAATATTAAAAAGTATTAAGGAAATAAAAAACACCTAAAAAACCTTTAAGAGATATTTTAAGAAAAAATACATGTCTGAACAATACTATGAGGGTAAATACAAGGAGTTATATGAACTAAAACTGGTTAATATTACAATGAAATATTTAGGTAGTAAGTTCCTGAGTTTGTTGCATTATGTTCCTTACATTGTGGATGAAAAACCAAAGATTCAATGATTTTGCAGTTTCCTACCTAGTTCTTATAAGGACCAAATTGAGTTTGATAACCCAATAACCTTAGAATTAACCATGAGGAAATCTAACTCTTTTTTGAGTAGTATAAAAATAGAAATGAGAATTCTAAGAATTGGAATGGAAAAAATCTTGAGAGGTTTGATCCTAAGAAGAAAGGGGGAGCTTACTTTAATAAAAATGTTCATAAAATATTTCAAGGAGGTAACAAGCTCAAAACAAGTGAATCATTCAATCATCCTAAAAATAAGAATACCAAACCACCAACCTTCTTCAATAAAGAAAATTCTAAAAAAGAAACAGTAAAATGTTGGGAATCCAGTGGTCCACATTACTATAAATAATATCCTCTTAGGAAGAAGGGCAATAACAATGTGCAAACAATACAGGAGGAAACAACCGTTGGTGAGTTGGAAAGGTTGACACCAAAAATCAACACATCATTGGAAAATCAATAGGCAGATCATTAGACTTCAATGGTATAAATTGAAGGTGTGATACATAACCAACCGGTTATTGTTTTAATTGATCCAAGTGCTAGTTTAATTTATATTTCACCAAGAGTTGTAGAAATCTATAATAACATGAGGGAATGTTTGAAAAGTCTTGGTTAGTACAATTGGCTACAGAAACTAAAATGAGAATTACAGATGTTTTTTTTTTAACTGTGAAATTGGTATGAATGATTTAAGAACACATATAGACTTAAAAATATTACTTTTGCGATCATATGATGTGCTAATTAGTATGGATTTCTTGGCAAAGTGTAAAGTGGTCATAGATTGTTATAATAAAACATTTACTTGGGTAGATGAGAGAGGTAATGTTGTAAATATTAAAGGTGTATCAAGCCCTGTTAGTATTAGAGAAATAACAACCTTACAAGTTAAAAGATGGATTCAAAAGGGATGTAAAATACCTATTGTACACATAAATTATAATGAAAAAGAGGAAAGTAATAATGAGTTAGATAACCTTCCAGCATTGAAGGAATTCCAGGATGTATTCTATGATATTCCTAGACTACCTCCTAGGAAATAAATATATTTATCCATAGATATGATACTTGGAGTGATACCTTCTTCTAAATCCCTTTATAGGATGAATATACTAAAGTTAAAAGAATTAAAAAGTCAATTGCAAGAATTGATAGATAAATAATATATTCGACCAAGTGTGTCTCCATGGGGGGCACCAATACTTTTTGTTAGATAGAAAGATGATACTTTACGTCTTTGTATTGATTATAGATAACTTAATAACATGACTATTAAGAATAGATATCCATTACCTCGTATCGAGGATATTTTTGATCAAGTATGAGGAGCTACAATATTTTCTAAGATTGATTTATGTTCTAGTTATCATCAAGTTAGGATTAAGGATGAGGATATTTATAAAACAACATTTAGAACAAGGTACGATCATTACAAATTTGTCATAATACTTTTTGGGCAGATTAATGCCCCATCCTCATTCATGTGCTTGATGAACAATATTATGAGTAAGTATCTAGATAAATTTGTGATTGTATTTGTAGACGATATACTCATCTATTCAAAGGTTGAAAAAGAACATGAAGAATATTTAAAAATAGTATTACATATACAAAGAAAGAAAATTATATGAAAAACTAAGTAAGTGTGATTTTTAAAAAGGATAAAATTCAGTATCTAAGACATGCAATTTTCAAAGAAGGTATAATAGTTGACCCAGATAAAATAAAGGCTATAATGAATTGGCATGAACCTAAAGATATTTCAGATGTAAGATCCTTTATGGGTATAACTAGCTATTACCAGAAGTTTATAGAAGGATTTTTCAAGATTCCATATCCTATAATATCATTGCAAAAGAAATGAACTAAGTTCATCTGGTCTAAGAAATGTCAAGAGAGTTTTAACAAATTAAAACAAATCTTAATTGTAGTTCCTATTTTAAAATTGGTAGACCCAAATAAAGACTTTGTAGTATGTATAGATGCATGCCTTGAAGGGCTTGGAGGAGTGTTAATTCAAGAAAACCATGTAATAGCTTATGCATCACAGAAACTAAAGAAACATGAAGAAAATTATGTAACATGTGACTGAGAATTAGTTGCAATAATACATGCATTAAAAATGCGGCGACATTATCTGGTAGGCCGAAAATTATTACTAATGACGGATAACATTGCCTTAAAATATATGTTTGATAAACATAATTTAAATTATCACCAAGCAACATGGTTATCCTTCTTCAACGAGTATTATTTTGAGATAAAACACATTAAGGGAAAGGAAAATAAAGTGGCAGATGCATTAAGTAGACATACAAAATTGATTTATATAGTTACTAGGAATAACTATGAAACAAATTTAGGAGAAAGGGTAAGGTTAGAAGCTGAAAAAAGACCCAGAATAATAAAATATTAACTTAAAAATTGTTGATAATTCAGCATAAACAAAATAATCAGATTTTAGATTCTCAAAAAGTGGACTGTTAATGAATAAAAATAGACAATATGTACCAGAATCTAATGAAATTAAGGTATTAATTTTAGATGAGTTGCATAAGAAATTGATTACTATGAAACAAAGAGATTTTATTGGCCAAATATGAAAGGAGATCAAACACTTGAACATCTAGCTAGATGCTTAGAGTGTCAACAAGTTAAGGTTGAACACCATCATCTAGCTGGATTACTATAGCCTTCACCCATTCCAAAATGGAAATGGGAATTGATAAGTATGGATTTTATTACTGGATTTCCCAGAAGTAGTAAACAAAATGACTCAATTATGGTTGTGGTTGATAGATTAAGTAAGAAAAAACACTTCATACCTGTGAAATCAACCTACAAAGATATTAATGGAGCAGAAATATTTATGAAGGCAATATTTAGGTTACATGGAATCCCTAAATTTATAATATCTGATAGGGATGTTAAGTTTACAATAAATTTTTGGAAATCTTTATTTAAAGGGTTAGATACCCAATTTAAATTTAGTACTACTTATCATACGCAAATAGATGGGAAAAATGAAATAACTAATCAGATTCTTGAAGACATGCTTAGAATGTATATTATGGATAGACCTAATAAATGGGAAGAACATTTATTCTTAGTTCAATTTGTTGATAATAATCATTATCAATATTGAACAAAGCTTATTCCTTTTGAAATTTTATACAGAAGAAAATGTAATACACCTATTTCATGGAGTAATATTGTTAACATAATGATGATAGGACCATATAAGTTAAAATACATGGAGCTTATAGTGAAACAGGTACAACAAAACCCGAAAATAGCTCAGAATAGGAATTTTTTTTATGTTGATTCAAAAATAACTCCAAGGGAGTTGAATGTTGGAGATCATGTTTATATTAGAGTTAAGAATAAAAAGACGTCTTTAAGGATGAGCAGGTATATTTATTTATCACCTATATATTGTGTTCCATTCAAGATGCTTGCTCAAATAGGACCTATATCTTATCAAGTCGCACTTCCAGCTACGGTAAAAGTATATGATGTGTTTCATGTTTTATTATTGAAAAAGTATATACATGATTCTACTCATGTTGTGGATTGGAAAATGATGCAGGTGGAACCCATGGGGGAGTTCCCAGTAGATCCAGATCATATTCTTGACAAGAGGGAACTTACACTCCATAATCACGGCATAGGACAAGTAAAGGTGCAATGGAAGTACTTTATTCTAGAAGAGGCTACTTGGGAAATGGAAAGAAATATGCTGGAAGAAAATCCATTTATGTTCTAGAATAATACTAATGCAAACTAGTTAACAATAAGGACGATGTTAAGTTCTAAGTGGGGGTGTATGTGATACCCCACGACTTGAAACTTTGACAATTATTATTATTTTTATTTTTAGAATTTTATTTATTTTTTCAAAAGACACTTTAGTCGTTTGAAAAAATATGAAATGTAAAACTTTCTAATTTTATGAAAATAAATGACATATGGAAACATGGGCATACATTGAATTAGATTCTAAAGAGGGAGTTAGGAATCCAAAGGCGCTGGCTAATTGGAAGCAAACCGAGACAAGTTGTGGAGTTAACTCAACTACAAAAAGACAAATTCCATATTTATAGGAGAATTTGTCAACAAGTGTGAAACTAAATCTGATAGGTGGTCAGTGAGCAGGAGGCTCAAGACAAGTATCACAAGTCCTAGGAAAAACAAAAAGAAGTCATGACAAGGGAATGAGACACCATTCTATGATGCGATATGATATCTATGAAAGGCTACGCACTAATTATTGAATTGGCATAGAGAATTTATATTGTTTCACACAACAAGATGGTACTTAGAATTATGAAAGAGGCCATGTAGGCAGCCCCTTGGATTCTGAAATCAGCTCGAGGGTGAAAGAGGTTGACAGAGACTCTAGTCTACAGTTGGGAGGAACAAAGTCTTCAACGTGTGGTTTCCCCAAGTTTCAGGTTTTACTTCCTTATTATGAATATTCCAATCTAAATATTTTTTGTGTACTACTCCGTGTTTCTGTGTTGAGGATTAATGGTTATGAATTATTTAAAACTATAAATAATTCATAATATTATTAGATCTATGTACTATTACGAGAACACAAATGCATACAATAGGTTTATAAATAAACATTTGTTGGAGAAAATGATAGATATTTCTATAGTTATATCTATGAATAGAAGAGTATTACCAATGACAAACCAATTAAATATCAAGGGTAAGTCTAGTTATTAAAACTGGAAATGTATCCAAATAAAGAATATGTACTAAGGAATAGAGTTTAAACAAAGTTACAAAACCGTAAAAACATAGACAATAGTTTTGAATCCGCGAGAATTTAAAAGAATATATATATACAAGTCTATTTGGTCGACTAGCTCGCCAGATTGTGCAAACAATGAGCTCGCATGTTGTGAAATCATGCTTTGAACATAATTAGTGATGGAACCCGAATACCTTCTCCAAGAGAAGGTATTCTTGGAATCCAAGGCACCAACCTCCTCAACACCTACAGAGTGGTAGTTAAATAGGTTAGGAATTTGTACGAGTCCAAGTAATAAAATAGAATTCAAATACATACATAAGGAAAATTAAACTTACCATGGAAGTTAAGGGTTCTTCTCATGTCTCCTTACGTCGCCAATGAACAACATGTGAATGACAAGGGATGCTGGAAAACTGATGGGTACCCCTCACAATAATGAATAGGGCCCATCATTAGTTAAAATACCCAAGTAAAATATTTTAGCAAAGATTCAATTCATTGAACACATACAAAAAATAAATCTGAGGAACATTACTATACTATGTGTGAATTACCGCACATATTCAACATTTTCAACAATAGTCCTAACTGAGATTTAGGAAAAGTAAAGTAAACAATTTCGGATGTTTTGACCATAGAATGGAAATTTATAGAAGTAAAAACAAAATATATAACCTTATGTAATATTAAATTATTTTAAGGAAAACTCAAACCACAGAGATTGTTAGCACTGGGAATCACCCTCAAACAGCTATAGGATAATCCCAATACCCATTTGATTTAAATGATTAAAACAGGTTATACTTGGTGGATGAGAAAGAGAAGAGTAAAAGGGAGGGCATAAGACTGCTCGTAAATACATTCTATTGGGCATGGAGTCATAACATTCTGCAAATCAAAGGCAATCAGTCTGCCTACCAAACAAAAGGCTTATGCAAAAATGGGTAGAAGAATAGAAGGTAAACAAAAATAAGAATATCCACATAACAAAGATCATTTCTGTAAGATATATTTAAAGAGTGCTTGAAAAATAATCAATGATTAACAAGAATTTACCACAAATCCTTTGCATCTAATGAATTCATTAACCAAAGGCATCTTTTGATCTTCAAAGTCTGTAAATATTACTCAATCAAGATGATAATAAAGAATGGAAACAACAGAAAAATAGTCTGGCATCACAACTTTCATGAATCTTTAATGGCATACATGCCTACATCACATGCCCTCAGGCTGACAAAATACACAAATAAACTGCCCCTACAACTCTCTCCTCTCTTCGATCATGAATCCAACCCTTTTCTCATAAAAAAACATTTCATTTATAGTGAATAATATCTATATACCATAAGGAAGTCGAAAACAAGGAGTTACATAGTATCCTCCACCATTTAGGAGTCTTGTTACAAAAGATTCCAACAAAATCCTAACAAATTCCTATTTTTTTGGGATTTTTTCTATAATGATAAATGCCTTTTTAAACAAGTCATTATGATTGATCTGGATATGGAACACATGTTCCTCATGTCCAACCAACTCCTAGGAGACCATTCTAACCTTTATTGACATGCGACAACCTCCAAACAAGGCGCATATACAACAATTATACAAAACAAAGAGTTTGCAACACACTAATGTTTTAATTATATCTCTTGAAAACCAAATTGGGTCATAATGAAATTTTTTCAGCAAGTCCATGCCATTATCATGCTCCCCTACAAATTTTTTTAGAAAAACCCACATCATCGTTTTGGAGTTATGATCAAATCTTTAGAAGCATCTTTTATAGGAAATGAGTTCGTAGTGCCCTATCTGCTGGTTTGCAGTGCCAATTTCAATAATTTTACCAAAATCCCTCCTCATCCTTTTAAAATGGTATGAAAAACTTCATATAGTGTATGATAGATCTGAGGTTGTTGTGGATGTTGATAAGTCCACACGCGAGTGCTTGCAACCATTCTAAGCTACAACCATCTCTTACCTCTAGTTCGTAGTGCATGTACTAGTTCACAATGCTTCTGTTTGTGAGTTCACAGTGCCAATTTCAAAATGGATCATGCACTTCAAGGAATTTGTTATAAAATTTGGTGACATAATCCCTAAAAATGGTTAAAAAGCAGGCCCTGATAACCATAAAATCGTTTTTGAAAAGATCCTTTAAATAAATGATTAGATATGAAAGAAAAATGTACTTGGAGTACACTCCAAACTCTCCTAGTGAGTTGGCAGCACACAAGCTTAAATTGAGTTGAACCTTGTGCAGATGGATAATGACAAAAGGAATCTTAGGTACAGGCTGGAGGTGTGACATGTCAAAATCATGATGAAGAAAAACAAGAGTGTGACTTGTAAGGGTTTAGATCTTGGCATGAATATCATCATATGAGTCAAACTTTAGGATTTGGATAAACATATCCCTATTCCTTTTGGAACCGACTATAACCATATGAAAACAACCTAATAAATTCAAAACCTATGTTCCATGAACCCTATGACTCAAAAAATCAAAACAAATAAGTCTTGTTGACCCATACAGCATTATGTGTTAACATATGTCTCCATAGGGGATGGCATGCTCCCTGTGAGCTGCAGATAACATGCAGTTCCAATGCCTTATCCATTGGGATACAGAAGCATCTATGCAACCAACCTTAGTAACACTACCAAAATCTGCCACTTATTCAAGAAAACTGATAAAGTTGTTAAAAACCAACTTCATACTGAAAATATGACCATACTATGCAATATTAAGAAAATAAAATGCTTGGGACGCGATCTTATTACCTATGCTACCCTACTCTAACTAGATCTTCAATTTTCTCAAGTAAATGCAAGTTTCCATAAAAACCATTCAAGTAACTTCATGATTGAAATAATCCCATCTATTCCACTGATTAATAGATAATAACATAAATATAAAAGCAACGATAGAAAATACTTTAAAGAATCATACTCACCCACAAGTGTCAATGAAATGATGAAATCTAAAATATTCATAGAATTTGAAAGATATGACTCCAATAAAGATGCTACTGGATCCTCAAAACCAAGATCACAATCACGCTGGCTCAGAAAAGATGAATTCCAATGCATACATTCACCTTTGCCGGAAAATAGATGACCTTATTGTTCTTTCGAGAGAATCTCTTGATCATCAAGAGTGAGAGTTTCCTCTTCACAATAATGATCACAAAATAAGGAGCTAAAAAATTCTGATTATGATCAGCTGGAAATATGTTGTTATCTATACAATCATCCTTACTACATGATCAAACTGATTTGAAAAATGGACACTAGTATGATCTATATCCCGATCTGTAGCAGAAGCTGAAAAAAATTATAAATATTGTCCCAAATATAAATCATACTTACACTCTACTTGTTGTTCAAGTGCATGCAGATCTTCAAGGTAAGCCTGTTCTCTAATCCTTTTCCAAGCTCAAATGATCTCCTCAATTTCTTCAACACCCTCAAACAACCGTCTTAAAGATGAATATTTCCTTTCTCTCAGGAGAAGGACAAGATCTGGATGTTGAGTTGCTATGTACTAAACCATAGCTGTAGTCTCAGAAGGCTGGATCTCCAATGACATGTTATGATAAAAACTATAAAACCTCATGTTGAAGATAGCCAGAGCTTCATCTTCTTTTCTCCTCAAAACATGAAAATCAACCAGGTATTGACCAAAGGACTTATTATAACCCAAATACTTGGAAAATACATAATATAACTTCGTCCAATAACTAATGGAATCCACTCTCAAACCCTTAAACCACAAAGAATCATTCACAAACAAGGATTTGGAAAATAATCTCATGGTAACATCTTCATGTACTATCTCAAAATGATCGAAAAAGTTCTCAAAGATCCCAAATGCTTCTCAGCGGTGATATGATCTTCTCCAGAAAAATGAAGAATATACTCAAAGAAGTTAAGATGATAAGGATGAATATTATATGGAAGCCTTAAAGGTTTAAACATTTTCTCTTTGATTCTAGTTTGATCTGCAGTGGGATGAAAACAAGGTTTAACAAGCTGATTGGAAGATATAACAAATACTATAGAGGGTAAATCATTCTCATTATTCCCATGACTATAAGGATGCTCAACCTTAGGAGGCATTGAGATATGGAATTCATCTTTCTCAATATGCTGAGATGAGGAGACATGATCAACATATACAACACAAGGAAAATGGACACCCTCTTCTTCCAAAGAGGGATATACAAATGAATGTTGGTGATCATTAGAGTAAACAAATCAAAGGATAATCCTTTTTATATGTAAATGGAAAGACAAGAATAAAATGATGAAGAAGAAAAACAATTTATAGAGAAGACTAATGAGTTGATACCTGGTTTTTTCCTTCCGTATTTTCATCTTTCTGTCAGCAAGATCCTTCCTACGATGGAGTCTTTGATTGTGGAGTCTCTAGGTAGATGATTACAATCAATTTCCATGTCCATCTCTTGTCTACAATCAAGAGTTGGATCTATGCCATTCTCCCAGGGAATCTTTCTTCACACTTCGCTCCCCGGTAGCGTGACCAAAAATGTTAGCACTGAGAATCACCCTCAAACTACTAGAGGATGTGCCCAATACCCATTTGATTTAAATGATTAAAATAGGTTATACTTGGTTGATCAACAAGAGAAGAGTAAAAGAGAGGGCATCAGACTGCTTGCAAATACATTCTTTTGGGCATGGAGTCATAACATTCTATATATCAAAGGAAATCAGGCTTCTTACTAGAAAAAATATTTATGGAAAGATCGGTAGAAGAATAGAAGGTAAAAAAAAACAAGAATATACACATAACAAAGATCCTTTATATAATATAGATTTAAAGAGTTCTTGAAAAATAATCAATTATTAACATGCAATTACCACAAATCCTTTGCAACTCATGAATCCATTAACCAAAGGAAGCTTTTGATATTCAAAATCTATAAATATTACTCAATCACGATGATAAGAAATAATGGAAACAAGAAAAAAACAATGTAGTATCACAACTTTCATGAATCTCTAATGGAATAAATGCCTACAACACATGCCCCTAGGCTTACAAAATACAAAAATAAGCTACCCCTGCAGCTCTATCCTCTCTTGGATCATGAATCCAACCCTTTTCTTATAAAAAACCATTTCATCTATAGTGAATAATGTCTATATACCCTAATGAGGTCGAAACCAAGGAGTTACATAGGACTCCGAAAAAGGTCATTATGATTGATTTGGGGATGGAATACATGTCCCTCATGTTCAACTAACTCCTAGGAGATCATTCAAACCTTATTTTATAGGTGGTGACCTCCAAACAAGGCGAATATCCAACAACTATGCAAAAAAGAGAGTTTGCAGTGACAATTTACAACGCACTAGTGTTTTAAATATATCTCTCGAATTCCAAATTGGGTCACGCTGAAATTTGGTTAAAAAGAAGGGATTGATAACCATAAAATATTTTTTGAAAAGATCCTTTAAAGAAATGATTATATATGAAATAAAAATGTACTTGGAGTACACTCCAAACTTTCCTAGTGAGTTGGTAGCACACAAACTTAACTTGAGTTGACCCTTGTTCAGATGGATAGTGACAAAAGGAATATCAGGTATAGGCTGGAGGTGTGACATGTCAAAATCATGATGAATAAAAATAAGAGTGTGACATGTAAGGGTTTATATATTTACATGACAATCAACATATGATTCAAACTTTAGGATTAGGATAAACATATCCCTATTCATTTTGGAACCGACTGTAACCATATGAACACAACCTAATAAATTCAAAACCTATGTTCCATGAACCCTATGACTCAAAAAATCAGAACAAAGAAGACTTGTTGACCCATACAACATTATGTGTTAACATATGACTCCATAGGGGATGGCATGCTCCCTATGCGTTACAGAGAACATGCAGTTCCAGTGCCTTATCCATTGGGTTGCAGAGTCATCTGTGCAACCAACCTCAGTAACACTGCCAAAATCTGCCACTTATTCAAGCAAACTAATAAAGTTGTTGCAAACCAACTTCATACTGAAAATATGATCATACTATGCAATTTTAAGAAAAGAAAATTCTCGAGACGTGATCTTATTACCTACGCTACCCTACTCTAACCAGATCTTCAATTTTCTCAAGTAAATGCAAATTTCTATAAAAACCATTCAAGTAACTTCATGATTGAAAAAATCCCATCTGTGCCACTGATTAATAGATAATAGCATAAATATAAAAGAAACGATAGAAACTCCCTCAGAGAATCATACTCACCCACAAGTGCCAGTGAAATGATGAAATCTAAAATATTCAGAGAATTTGAAAGATATGACTTCAATAAAGCTGCTAATGGATCCTCAAAACCAAGATCACAATCATGTTGGTTCAGAAAAGATGAATGCCAATGCATACATCCCCCTTTACCGGAAAATAGATGACCTTATTGTTCTTTCGAGAGAATCTCTTGATCATCAAGAGTGAGAGTTTCCTCTTCACAATAATGATCACATAATAATTGTATGGTAGGAGCTAAAAAACTCTGATTATGATCAGCTGAAAATATGTAGTTATCTATACAATCATCCTTACTGCATGCTCAAACTGATTTGAAAAATGAACACCAGTATGATCTATATCCCGATTCGTAGCATAATCTGAAAAAACTTATAAATGTTGTCCCAAATATAAATCGTACTTACACTCTTCTTGTTGTTCAAGTGTATGCAGATCTTCAAGGTAAGCCTGTTCTCTAATCCTTTTCCAAGCTCAAATGTTCTCCTCAATTTCTTCAACATCCTCAAATAAGCATCTTAATGATGAAGATTTCCTTTCTCTCGGGAGAAGGACAAGATCTATGTTAGAAAAACAGCACCGCGAGCAATAAAATAAAACAAATGCAGAAAAAAAACACAGAAGACACACAATACAAGAGAGACACAGATTTATGTGGTTCACCCAGTGTGGGCTACATTCACCAGAGAAATTGCCACGTCCTTCCTTTATTATTATCCAACAAATGAAGGGATACAACCTACAACAAAACCCACTATAACTTCCTCTTCTTTCTCTCACAGTCTCCTCTCTCAGAATACAATATTCACCATCAACCATAGCCGCAATACATTTCCCTCATAAAATAGGGTTTCCTTCTAGGGAAAAAAACCCTAACATAATCTCTACCGTTAGATCTGTGACCTTATAATGAACGGTCCAGATTTACAATGAAATTACAATATACTTTTATAAGGCAATTTTTGCTTTGGGGGCTTCGCCCCCGAACCTTTGCTGGGGTCTTGCTTGCCCCCAGACCCCCCAACCGGGGGGATAGGCCCCCCAGACCCCACAGAGGGGGTACCCCCCCTCTGCACTCCCCCGCGTGGAAGAGTGTACATACTTCTGGGGTGTAAATACTTCATGGGGTATAAACATGACTGAAAGTAAAAGACCTATACATCAAGAAGATAATCAGGCTCCACAACCAACAATCTCCCACTTGGAGACTGATCTCAACAACTCCACCGCTGCTGTATATGCTAGACTCTGAACCTTCTTGGACCTGGCAAATTTCTCATCTTCATATTCATTCTTGAAGACCAATTGAAACTGAGCAAGAACTCAGTTTCTCCCTGGTTACTCCCTTTGTTAACATGTCTGCAGGATTCTGGCTAGTGTGTATCTTTTCCATCTTCAATTGTCCATCTTCCAAGGTGGATCATATGAAGTGGTACCTCAACTTTATATGCTTAGTATTTGAATGGAAGGCTGAGTTCTTTGCAAGTT